>JAGDQP010027554.1:0-17660 GCA_022664845.1 Lepisma saccharinum
GAAAATACAGAACAGAAATATATATATTAATTGAAAATACAAAATGGAAAATATTTTTAGGTTCATTCTAATGGTGAAATATAAGTTTGTTTTGCACAACACAATACTAATAATATTAAACAATCTCATGGGAATATTAGACTAACTGAAAATAGAAAAAAATGAAAAAGATATGACACTCATTAAAGAAAATGAACTGAATTTACATGTCCTTTCTCTTCTGAGACAGGGAGTGCTATTTAGGACACATACTGCATTTGTAAATGGTGTACATATTTCACGCAGCCATATTTCACAACGAATGCTCTTGATATACTCACATGCAGACATAGGTTCCATACGTTACAATAATGTTCACAACAAATTCCGCAATTGTTATCTTAATCTTTATCAGATGATTCTGTACGGCTGCACTGATTTTCGCCTCAGGCACTTATACTTTTTCCAGATAACTTAGTAGTATGCCTAGGTTGCTTGGACTTTTTTTGGGCTATTTAGATCGCATACGTTCTTCTTAGGAGGAACAGGAGTTGCAGTAGACACTGCTGATCTTATTTAAATCATTCAACTATATCAGACAATCTACTCTCTCCTACGAAAAGTAGGGTTATCAGAAATCCCCACGTGGAAACTCGTAAATTCCCTTAGTAACAGTGAAAGCAGAATTTTACAGTAGACCTACTGCGTTCACAATCGTACTTAAAACAATTTTCGAAGATTCATAATGATATACTTTATTTCTTTGACACCGAATTTTCTCAATACGTGTAACTGTGTATTGTATCCCGGTTTCAATTATACAGGGTATTAAAAACCGCGTGGGAGATTTTTCAAAGGGTTATTACTCGGAAACCAAGGCTCCAAGGAGAAAATGTTAAAGAATATTTTAGTATCATTTTTTCGTGTATAGAATAACCTCCTAAAGTTTATCAATGTATTTTGGAATCACCTTGTATATGGAAATACATATCAGAAAATGAAGAAAAATGGAGCCACTGCTCCCCCGTACTCCCTTCCGTCGCAGGCAGCACCGTAAACATATAAAAAATAATCTTTATACGTATCCTATGCTCAAAAGTAGTCGCCAATCATGTTCTTTGTTTTTCATCTCTACCACTATCTGTAAGCAAGTTTAACGTACAAAGAGCAAAAATATTTTGTTGAAAATAAAGTGAAAGTACTTTTTGATGTTAAAGCAAATAATAATATATTTTATATTTACTAAACTTTCAATACAAATACACAGCTTTAAAGTGTACTGCCGTGTTTGCTAGAATGGGAATACATGGGGTAAAACGTCCACGGGCCATTAACCCCGACATCTACTCGGCAAATCACTCGTATGCCAAACACGATATTTTCAGATCATTCAACTTCCAACACTGCATGGCATGGCGGCAGAACGCTATTGCATCAGAACAACAGAACCCTGCTTTGTGCAACGCGCATTCATTGGATTCGCTAATGCGCCAGTGTAATCATTCTGTCTCCCTAAATTTGAAACGTTTAAAAACATTACAAGTATAAAAATTATTGAGTTAGAACATTTAAATAAGCCTGTATGTCTTCACTTCTTCAGACAATGTCTTTCGATGTCACCCTTGTCTTCCATATAATTGCGCCTTCACTCAACCGTATCACTGTTACCACCTCATATTTCCTTCCGAGTTTCTTAGGGGGTGGGCATTTCCCTTCACTGTACTTTTCACCCACGCTTACTCTGTTTGCAGACATGGAAGCAATAGCAATTTAAGAAACAGTGTTTTAAAAGACAGCTAAATTATTAAAGCATTTCCCTTCTTATAATTATCGAAATTGTGTACAGAGTTTATATTGTCTACAGAGAGGGACAGAGGCAGATACTTAGAATATTTGCCTTTACTGGGAGGCTATAAAGGCGACAAATTTACATCTGTAAATCATGTCATGAAACGCTTAACATAATGTTTCTATGGATTCTTCTGAAATAAGAAAATCAGAAGGTAAACTGGTCCAGTAGTCCTCCATTCCGTTCTCCGAGCGAGGATCGCTTTAGGGTCTCTAAGAGCAGGATTAAGGAAGAAATTAGGGTAGGAACATAAAACGTATGTACATTATATACACAATGAACGCATTTTTAGGCACAAGTACACGCAACGGAGAACTACGAGGTAGACATGTACTAGCAATACAAGAACTTATCTGGAACGGTCAAGATAGCGTTCGGCACGGCAAATATACTTTCATGTATATGGGAACTCGACACACAGTTTTGAAGCAGAATTCCTCACACTTCAACGAGTTCGGAATACAGATTTCGTCAACAAAAGACTATTATACATTACGATAGTGGATAGTGTAATACGGCTTTAATCATTGTCTACGCTTCGACCAAATACGTCAATGTAGCAAGAAAGATACATTTTATAATGAGCTGAAAATTATGTTTGACCGATTTTCGAAAAGTAAGATACGAATTGAGTTGGGAAAGAAACACTAAGTAGGGAACAATATTATAGACAAAACAATCTTCACGAAATGAGGAACAATGACGTAAGACTGACAACTTTCGTGATATTGGAAAAGCTAATAATATAGAACACGTCATTTGAACATAACGACATACACAAATATGCATTGACATCTCAATGGACAGACGTTACAGCGTACACGGAAGCAGAAAGCGATATACCGACCATTAATTACTTATAACTAAACTGGAGGGAATGACGTGCATACGAACAAGGATATTAAAACATCAAAATAACTTAAATTTTGAGAACAAGTGTAAACTAATTCGAGCGTAGAAGCAGATTACGAACTACGTGTAGAAATCTTCGATAGGTTCGAGAGACTCGAGAAATAATCAAGACAATACTAACAATGAAATTGACATACACACGATATGGAAGGCAATTCGTGACACAGTGAAGGGCGCAACGAAAGACCGCGTAGATATGGAGAAACTCGAGAAAAACAAACCTTGATTTTACGAAGAATGCCTTCAGGTTCATGAAGAACGAAAATAAGCAAATCAGTGGGGTACAAACAATAAAACTAAGTAAAGGCAAACCAATGCACAAAAGTAACACCACACATGAGTGTAGAAAAGAAGAGATAATATCTACCGCAGAGAATTCAGAAGATAAAGCAAAACGGTAAGACAACTCAGCAAGTCCAATGTCGACCCCGACGGCGACCCAACCAATTAGTAGTCGGGAAATAATTGTGGCAAGGTCGACGCGACCCATAAGTGGCGTTTGGTTGTCGTGCCATTTTTCCGGGCCACCGTCGAGTTCGGCATAGGGGCGTACCCAAGCCCAGCACCCTCCCACCGTCGCCGACCAAATGCTGACGTCGTCTGGCTTGCTGGAAAATAACGTAAGAAGTCTATACAAGCAGATAGATTCCTTAAAAAAACCTTTACCAAACTAGGCTATGGCTAATTTAAAATATTTGTAGAGATCTAAAATTCTCGAGGTATGGAAAAGCTATTTCGACGAGCTTCCTAATGCGCACAGAAGAGAACAAAGACAGGAATTTGAAATCCATACTCCAGAATTGTGGACAGACAAAACTTGCAAGACTGAGGTAGAAATTGGTATAAAGAAACCGAACAAAAAAATCAAATCACATTGAACTGACAGTTTCCCAGCCGAATTAATCAAAATGGGAGGAACAGCACTAACCAAGATACCACGTAAAGTGATACGTGCTACTTGGAGATAGAAGGAGCTTCCCAAGGAATGGAGAACGTTAATAATGACACAAAGCAACCAATTTAGTAAAAAGCGATAAGTCTAGATTGTATTGATTGCCGTGAAATATCCTTACTCCCAACATGTTACAAAGTTTTGAATAATATACTGCTAACATGCCTAAGCGCATCTTACGGCAATGAAATAATTGGAGAGCACCAATAAGAGATCTATGTTCGCCCTGAGAAGATAATGACAGAAGAAATGGGAATATAACGATCCGTTCTTCAATTATTCATCGATTTTAAGAAGGCACATTATTTTATCGAAAGGAAAAGTCCATGTTTTGGTAAAATAGGATCCGAACCATTCAGTTCAATGGTTCTCCATCCATTCTAGGGTTTACCTCGCTGTCAATAAATGGTAAAAAAAAAGACCTAATATTCAACTGTCACACCACACCCAACTGCAATTAGACGTACTTGAGTTCGAAACCAAGATCTTGTTATTCCAAGCGAAAAGCTTGCTTCCCTTGGTCGAACGATTAAAAATGGAGCGATGGTAATTTCAGTGAGGTGCAGGTTGACTTACATGAAGTGAGACACAACATGAAGAACGTGCTAGTTTTATATACATCTCCGTGTAAGTTAGCTGTAACTGTTTACATTTGTACGTTAGATGCGCTGTTTTATGTAGTTCATTATGTACGAGGTCTGGCACAGAAAACACAAGACTGTACATGCATTACTTTTTAGTTAACAATTTGAGAAAATCAACCGCAATATTCTTCAAACTAAGTTCCCTTTTCAGTTGACCCACAGCGGCATGCGATGCTGACAACGTTAAAATCAATTGTACAGACAATTTTGCGAAAGTCTATTCAGTCATTTTCGCGTTCACACCTTCAATCGACAAAAGGTTTCCTTTGAGCCCCAATTTGCTCTTTGGGAACAAAGTAGAATTAAAAAGGAGCCAGGTTTTGTGAATAGGATGGATGCTCAAGAACAATGATGTGATTAGCAAAAAATTGCTTCACAGACGAAGCGTTCTGGGATGGCGCGTTGTCTTCGCACTCTGTCTCCACAAAATTTCTATTTTCTTTGTTAAGCGTTTGCGGAATGTTGTAAAGGCTTGAAGGTAATAATGCTGGTAATGCTGTCGATAGCAAAGATCCAAACACAGTTCGTTTCGACGTACCCGTTCATTTTACACTTCGAAACATTATTTCATGTTTAATTCATCTGTTGAATGCGTCTCATACTTTCTCCGTTAAAATTTACAATTTCTCAGCTACAGCTCTATCTTCTATTTTCGAAACATATCTCACACTTTCTTGTAAGCTGTCATTGACAACTACTGTGCATGGGTGGTCTCGGCGATCATAACTTTTCACACCTTCTCTGACTTCCCGAAAATTAGTTTGTACTATTCAAAATCACGTGCACGACATGCATTCCTCACCATAAGCTTCAGTCAGTAATTGCAAACATTTTGTCGCTGATTTCTTCAGTTTCAGAAGAAACTTAATGTTAACTTGCCGTTCAGTTCTGTATTCCAAAATTTTCCTACAAGAGGGAAAGAAACTTTTATTTTCGAACGCGCGTCCACTCGTACTAAAGAAAAGGGTGTAGTTAAGCGCTTTCTCACGGTGACAGGTTACAATATATTCTTTAACCGACCACCCCATGTCTTGTATTTTATGTCAGACCTCGTTCATTAACCGTAAGCATTTGCTTTTTCCCCTGTTAGTTTCGTATATTTTTTAAACTTTTTTGTAACTTTCTTCATAAGAGAAAATCACACTCTCTTTACGTTACGTGAAACCGTGCTAAAATTGGCCAATCCATTCTAAATTTAACGGAAGAAAAGAAAAGTACGACTGAGTACAAACGTTTGGTGCTGACAGTACTGTTTCCAAAAGATACAGGTAATTACTTAAATATACCTTAGATTTTAAATTCGTAAATCCTTAGAGACTAGTATTACAAGTTAGTTACTTTAGCTTTTGATCTTAGCGACCAAACTGTTTGGATATCATCGATATGTTTCCATGATATATAATCACTTCTTATATCGTAACCTAAAGAACTGGAACTTCTTAACAATAACTTGAATCACCTATTGCCCTAAAATCAAAATTATTCAAATTACCGAATAAGGAATATTCATCAATAGCTACTTTTCAACAAAGTGAATTTTTAACACAGTAAATCGCAGAATAAGCTGTTAATTTTAAACGTTCTTCGTTTATTTCCATTCTTACAATCAGGATTAAAATTTCTCATGAAATTTTGTTTATTAGTGCACTACTGCTGTTCTCCCGAGAGTATTTTAATTTGAAAGTAACAAATGTATTTTCTGTTCCTCATTTCAGGTGCTCTTACTATTATTCATTGCAGCAGCCTTCTTCTTCACCAGTTCTGCTCTAATGATCGAAATGATAAGATCTGGTTCTCCAGCGCCAGATTGGATGAAAGGAGTTATAGCTGTAGCTTTTATAAATGGTGCCGTGTTTGTGGTAGATATGTGCTTCACCTTTAATGCTTCTAAGTAACAAAATGGTAAACGCATTTGAGCAGCCTTATGATCAATGCGTCAACAACACTTCAACAACACAATAACTGGAAAATTGTGCTTTTGGGTGCAAACGGAAAGTGAATGAATTGGAGCATAACTGACTTTCATTTCAAATAAATGTGTGCTGTTGTAATAAGTTTTCTTGCTTAAATAAAAACACTACTATATTAACATACAGTCTCAGACGAGAAAATGGAACACCCTAATTACTTTGCGAGATTCAGTCGAAAGTATTGCAAAAATGCTGAGTAATTTAGAGGCGTTACTTACGTACTTTTTTGATACTGCTTTAAAGTACAGCATGCATTCATATCCTTTAAGCTTCGTACAACTCATAGGGTGGTCCATTTCTGTCAAAATATTTGTTTTATAGTAGTAACAACGAATGTATTATTAACTATGAACCTAAATCATGTATCAGGCCATGCTAAAGTGGAGATGGCACCTGGAACAATATTTTATAAAATACCATACATAAAACTATACAGGGTGCGTAAGATATTTGAGGACATGAGCGTACAAACTAAACTCTATTAGTACAGTGAAATTAACCATATTCGGAGGTCTACCTAAACATTGAAAACAACAAAATGAAACACGTTGCAATATGTAATAATACCTCTCCTATATTCCTCACAAAAAGTACCAATCACGCGTGGGGTTTAGAGCTTATGACATCATCAATATGGCGTCCACGCGCAAACACCGAGTTTTAATTAAACGATAATATTTTCTCTCAGAATGAAGATACAATCTTCGTTCTTGCGTCAAATCAAAGATAATGATTGGTTTCAGTAATTAAAGTTGATATGGCATTTATGTATTGTCGCGATATTTAAGTATGGCATCTATTATTAACAAAATAGTTTGACTCCTTTCAATATATAATTTTAATAGCAAATAACCATGAAACTCTCACAGATACCAAAAAACACCCTGAAATAAACGTGATACCGCGTTGTCTAATGTTTCGACCGAGCCCAGCTTCATCTTAAATATTGAACGAGCTAGTCGGTTTTATGTGATACAGTGTGTTGTACTTTAGTACTAAAATCTAAGTAGCATACTAAAATTTTTCGGTAAGTTTAACTCCGTCTACCTAGACGTTCAAAAGAACAAAACCAAAAAGAAAATAGTCAAACATACCTAAAAGGCCATAAATAATTATTCGCCAATTACACAAATTGCCAGTAGCCAGTGGTCGAATTGAGAGGGGTTGTGGTGGGATGCCACCCCGTTATTTCAAAGAAACGAAAGTAACCATGCCTCTAGTTAGGTGAAATAAAAATAAATATTTGAAGTTAGAAATATAATTTTATGACATTAATAAATTTACTAATGTCCAATATCAACTAAAGCTTTTGTGTTACTTCAAGTCTAGAGTTAAAATTCGGCAATGAACTTGATACCAAATGTGTAAACTTTGTAAATTCATATAATGTCTTAGTTAGCTTTTACGGTAGGACAAACAACAGATATGGGGCTGCACAGCTAGGATCTAAAATGAGTTCGCATGTCCCAATCACGCCAACCTCCTATATTTGCCAATTCGACCAGTGTCAATAGCAAATATCAGCTTTCTTAATTACGAACTTTACTTCGTGATAGTTCTCAGTTTATAGAACTTTGCAACTACCTGAAATTGAAGAAACATGAAAATATTAATTTTGTAATATCTCATAACCATCAAGAAAATAAGGCATTAGTTTAAACAAAAACAGGCTGACAAGTGTTGATTAATGTTTCGTTTAAGGAAGGTGGTGTTAGAACACCGAAACTGTAACGCTTACTATGTGTTTTTACAATAAAGTCAAGTACATAAGCCTTGTCAGTCTGTTTTAATTAAATTAAATATGGATACAAGGCCTTAATATAGTTATATGAAGAAGACACATTTATTAAATCGACTTTTTTTAGTAGTACAGTCAAGCCTAGAAATTATTCGAAAACGGAGAGTCAATTGTCCCCTTTCCTGTTACGCTTTTTAATGCGTAATTTTCTCTAGTTGAATTGAATGCTCTAGAAAAGTGTGTAGGGGGCAACGGCACGCCCTCGCACCGTCTAATCGCCGCCCATGTTGCTGGGAATATGGGTTTGCTTGACTCAATACCCCAACGACACACTGCGTCCATTTCAGTAATTTGATTGTCACACCTCACAAGTTTTAGAGACAAGTAATGGGCGGTGATAATTTATTTGCAAAATTGTTGTCGATATTTATTTGGGAAATATCGTTCTATAGAAAAGATAATATATTCGAACGTTTTCCCTCATTTTTTTGTTTGGTGCCTGTCTTTCGTTATCTCTACAAAAAAATTAAACAATTTAATTGTTAAAAGCTAAAAGCTAATTTTAAAAATTTGAATGGTGTTCAATTATTATCTACCTGTTTGGAAGGCATTGACCTACAATTTCATTATTAGTTTAATGGTAGTAAGTCTCATAGAAGCTGAAATATAACATACAAACTAGATATATTATGAACTAACATTGGTAAGAAGTGAAAAATACTGGGACGCGAGAACGTATAATTAAATATATATTGATAAGTAATAGTGTAATAATTTATATTAATTAAGGAAACTGTTGGAACATTTTCAGTTTATGATATACAATATGTTAATAAATCAATTAAACAAGTTTCTATTACTAACTATCCTCAATTAGGTCATGTTCAAAGGTCAGGTGAATACTTGACTATTCTTCGCTATATAACAGCAAATTTAATAAAATAATAATATTTCCCTTGTTTCTCGATGAGGCCATCCTTTTCAATTTCTTAGATCTACTAAAATTTCTTTGTTTTTATTATTTTTAATCTTTTACATCAGAAACACATATTGCATATATTTTCTGTTATTTAATTCATTCATTCTTTGTAGAACAACACATTGTGTGGAAATTCCATAATTCTGCCAGTTTCCCTGTCTAAGTATATTAATAAAGTAGCCGAAGTTGAAACACATACATGATATTTTTTCTTAGTATCAAACCATTTACCTATTTTTATTCTTTCATGGTGTTCGTTTCACCCCCGTTATTTGATTGAAACCGTTTTTCTGTTGGTTATGGTGTTATTCAACTGTTGTATGCAGTCTTTCCAAATAATGAATGAATTGCCAATATGTTTTGTAATGCATATTTTCCATATTTTGAACATATGACCGCTCCCAAAGATGTATAAATGTCCTCAACAGTTAATTGTATTTGCACAAGATACTGAAATTTCTCCAAGGTTCTTTAATATAAGTATTTTCTTGCATGGCAACAAATTTATTTTCCTACATACGTCTTTCCTAATATTCTGCGTATAGTTCTATGTTACGCAAGGGAATGTAATCTTTTTAAACTAAAAATTGAATGATTCAGGTGGAATGTATATGTTTCTGAATTGATATATCTCTTGTTTCATTCCTATCTGTTTGTCAAAAAAATATCAATTTGTGCAAGAGACAACTATGGACCTCAACGAAGATATATTGCAGCAGATATTACTTTTTTATATCATCGTTTCATATTTACAGGATATAAGATAATTTAAGATGCATGAAGTGTCAATCATATACACACTTCGAAGACATATTTTCTATAGAACCATTTAACACCGATAATTGACTAACTAAATTTATTTGGCAATAAACCAATGATATATTCTAGCGAGTTCTATGTTACTGAATACGTATATCCCGATCTCAATTTCCTATCCTCCTTCGTTTGGCCGCTCTTTATAAAAGTATATATAAAAAATGCAACTAATTGTAGTGTGTGTGTAGAGAAGTTATTTGTCTATTCATTCTGTGGTGATATTCAAAGGTACGTTCTAAAATTTCTTCTATGTGGTTTTATTGATGTAACAATTAGAAAGTATTTTTGTTATCCAAATTTTTCATACCTTATGCTTTGCTTTCTTCATATATGTATATTTTTCTACAAAGCGAAGTTCACATAAGAAGGACAGAATTAGCAATTATTCAAACCATTTCAATCTCCAGTTACTATAATTCCCGAGTTAAGCTATGAGTCCCATATTAAATAACTATAGATTACCATTAGTTAACATATCGAGGTGTCCGTGTACAAATACGATATGTTACATAGACGATCTCTATCTTACAGCCGGTGTGGTTGCGGCTGAACTTAGCCTTTCGAGCGCCACTCCTTACATATGAAGAAGAATAGAAATTTAAAAGGATCGCTGTTAATTATTCGCAGATACCTAACGGCTTGAATCACCACACTTACGTCATGTAACATCCAAAGAAATTACTTCTCTGTGAACCTTTTACACCTGGTATCTTAAAGGCAGAAAGAAAATACATAAATTGAACTTGGAAGCTGTTACTTTATTTAATAAGAATTTGTGCTTCTCTATTTTGAATATTTCTCTAATATTCCCCCTATCTTACTTACAATGGTTGAGAAAGAGATACTTTATAGTTTTGGCGGGAATTTTGCACACACTCAATTTACACTCTGGGACGTTAATCTATTATCCTCTCGGGAACAAATGATAAAAGATTGAATCAAACGCGGGGTACAGACTTCGCCTGTAATTTCTTCGCCTCTATTCCCTATCTCAAAAGGCGGTTGCACTTCCAAGAAAACAACCTTGACTCCCATGCCATTCTCCCTTCCATGTGGATTATAATTAATCTATCCAATACTTTAACAACATATTGAAACTTGTTCCCTTGGCTATGTCGGATTGCAACAACTCATGCTCTCTCGCGTATAGTGAGAAAAGCAACATTTAGGAAAAAAAAACGAGACCTCACGACAAGCCTGAGCTTTTCATACGTGATTCTCTAATTAATTATTACAAGGTGTCACACATCATCACACATACATTCACACTCAGAACTGGGAATCTTGACTATTACGTATTTCCGGTAGCAATTCCGCCGTAGAGGCAGATTTAGTTAATTGAGCAAAGCTTGAATTTACATAAAGTTATTGTGCGCCTTGAATGGAAAATACACATTGTTAGCAAATGACCGCTGCCGTGTCCCTCCCATGGGGATTTTATTTAATTCAAATAAAAAGTACTGACGAGAGAAGTTCTGCTCTCTCTTCCCCTTTCCTGGGTTCAGATTTATAGGTCCCTAACTTATTCACATTTCGAATGGAAACAGAGTCCCTCTGACTTCCAAATAAATTCGCCTTCAGATTTATAAGATCATTTAAAGTGATAGATTTGAAAGTAGAAGTGAAACCTGTGTACTTGCTCTCATGAATTTTCAAAGATATAAAATACAAGTCACGAAGGAACCTAGGAGCTTACCCCTGGTCATCGCAGCTGCAGAGCCTCGAAGTGCTGAAGTGATCAGTCAGTTATTACGTGTGGTCACAGCGAGACGCAGTCCCATTTATACGGTTCCTACCCCCCTTTTTTCAACAGCTAGAGCTTGGACCAAATTTAAAAATCGTCTCGGATTGGCTGAAGCTTCCCACACTTTCTTACCGCGCTCCAGAGTTCACTACACAGCAACCAAGTTCCCTCGTTTTTTGAAACTAAAGCTAAAAGAATATAAACCATATGGAATACATGGAATAAAAATACAAGTACAAAATATAATACAGAAAATTAACAAACATGTAAATGACAATAATCAATAAAAGGTTACATACACACATATCTATTTACAATCATTTTATATGTACACTAAATATGGATCTGGCCAGATCATTACCTATAACCTAAAATATAACAAAAAATTATTTTTTTAAAAATTAGCATATACTACATTATTTATGTAACATGATTGGTTTACCAAGCATTGTTATAGATATGTCCATCGTTTGAATTTTTTCAGGAGAACAAAAAGTATTTTCAGGTTATGAAATGTTAGCTTTTACTTTTGAACTGTAAAGAGCACTGCTGATCGTATTCAGTAACAATCTTATTTTTGGCCGAGTATGAAGCTATTACCTTTGTGCAAGAACACCTCAACATTCAGCAAGACGACCCTCACTGTTATTTTTCTAATAATGTCACGCACGCTTGACTTGACTATGTATCAGATGTTTCTTTTTGTTACTAACGTGATATGCTGGTTAAACGTTTAGTGTAGAAATGGCAAAAATCAAACGTGTGCATTGTAAAAAGGGCAAACAATATTAATATTTTCTCTCGTCACCTAGCATTATATAATGAATATATATCAGAATATTAAAAAAAATATTAATTGTATTTAATTAATTTTGCTATTACAAATAATAAATTTCAAACATAACTTCTGGCAAAGAAATTAAGTTCAGCAAATTGGAAAGGACACTATCACGATCATTGCAGATCGTCATCATCAAATATATCTTCGAAATAATTGAAAAAGTCGGCATGAACCGATTTCTCATTTTCCGCCAAATACATTAACAGGCCATCAGAACCTTCTGCTTCTTCCATCTCCATGTATGGTCCAGCTCCTTCAGGAAACATTTCATGTGCTACAGCGGTAGGTTTCATGTTAACTGTTACTTTCTTATAATTATGGAAAGTGACAAACGTTCCGTCAAATAAATCAAAATTACAGTAGGGAAATCTAATCTAATTCTTTGCCTTTGAGTATGGCTCCCTGGATTGAGGTTACATTACCTCTTTGAATTGCCATGCTTATTCTTTGAATAAGAAAGGTGCTTGCTCTATCATCACCAGATAATTGTGTGATACGCTTACCTATTTCCTTTATGAAGTTGAGTGATTCTTTTCCCCATGAACCAATGGATTGGATAGCAATGGGTACGAAATGGTACTTCTGTGCAAGATTACTATATTTTCTTCTTTTTTCAGCTTCTTTTTGACTGGCGATGTTTCCCGCCTATATTAAATATTTTAAATAGACATAAAAAAATAAAATCATTACCCGGACAGTTCTAACGAAAGGAAGGAAAACATGAGTTATTGACAAATATGCTAAATTGTAAATACTGACTTTAAAATTAATTACTCATATTATAACGCCCATTACATCCTGCTTCCCACTCTGTAACTAAAGCTCTCTTTCGTTACTTTTCCAAAGGATAATTTCCAGATCAGCTTTTTCTTCCTCACAAGAACTACAGGTCATTACTTCAAATTTATAATTACGAACACAAAGGCCTGACACTTTTAGTGTCACTGCACAAAAGTATCATTTGAAGATGAGATGACGCATGAAAGTTCCAGGATTAATCTACCATCTTGTGGACATATTTAAAACTAATATTTCCATATAGTTCGTAATACATTTTCCCATGGCTCAATAACTTCATTTAATTTCTAAACTTACCCAATATAGACGGGAATTTAATTACATTTTAATATAATATAACTAACTAGGTTAATTCTTCGAAGATCCATAGAAATAACTAGTGAAATTACATTTGAAGTAAAATTTTATTGTTACGAAGCATAAACATGATTACAGGCAGTTTTCATTAATTTCGACAGATTCACAGTACAATGATATATATATACAATTAAAGCAAGGAATATTTCAAATTGATTAAGATACATGGCTAATAAATACGTGCAGATAATAATAATAATAATAATAATAATAATAATAATAAGATAATTGAATAAACACCTAATTTGGAATATGAATATATTTGAAGGTTATTAAAATATCAACATAGAAAATAGATATAAAAATTTCCAACATTTATTCGTTCCCATGAGGAGGAAAGTTTCTAAATAATTATTTAAAAGGAGTTATTACGTACTTGGGATAATGGATTTTCATGGACATGTACAAGAATATAGATCAAGACATGCCTTGAAAATTGGTCCCTGATGGCTCAGCGGTACAACATTCACTCTGGTGCTTGGAAGTCGCGGTTCGATCCCGGCTTGTGCCATGTAGGCCTTGTGGTAGACACCGTGTGTATGGGGTTTCTCAATGTTCTCTCGTTTCCACTTTCGTCACTATCGCCACCTTCTTCATTCCTCCCATTATCCTATTTTCATCAATTCGCCCTGCGCCAAAGCCTTAATGAAAATTGAAGTCAGTGACTTGAAAACTGGCGAATGCTCATGCATTATTGGAGAATGAAAAATGGGAAGTGGCGATACACGCGTACGCCTTATGTACACCTATTACCACAGCTATTACTTCATACCTTTTACAAGCTAGACCGTGTGCTCTAGTAGTCGGCATTTCGCGTCGGGCAGTGGAAGTAAGTGCCACGAAATGTGGCTGCTTAAGCGTGTGAGTTCCTTGACTGTGGTGCTGTGAGTTCGAATACTCTAGACTGAACTTTGTTTTTCTCATCTGCATAGAGTGTTTTTTTAAAAGTGTTATTGCCAAGCACTAGTAAGTTACATTTAAGTTCATATACTCAAAGATCAGATTTAGTTGTTTTACAAGTGTGCTTTACACACACATTCAAACTTAATCTCGATTCATTAGTAGTAATCGAAATAGACAATCACAAGAAATATGTGTATGTTAAAGTGATATCGAAAGTATTACTTGAACGATGGTTAACGATTGAAATAGGCAAGTAGTTTTAATAAATCAAAGCCGTTCCTATAATACATAAGTGATTTTAGTTAATGAGGAAAGTAACTTTACAAACATTTCCCGTGAAGTAAATTGGGTGCAAGAAATTAACGTGTTGTCACAATTTGGTGAAGTCCTGATGCCGAGACACTGTAAAAATCCCCATTTATTCTCCATTTATTGTGAGAAAAGGGTGATAATTTAAAATTAAAATAAAATTCCATTCCACCGCATTCTTTTACATGTGGTTATCGGATTCAGGTTTTTCATGCTACTTTCTTATTGGTGTTTACAATCTTGCATCAGGTTACGCACTACATCTTTAAACAGAGAGTTCATACACGAAATGAGAAAACTCTGAATCAACTTGTGCCTCGAAATGAAGAACAGATTCCGCCTTTTCCTTTGTTACCCGAAAAGTTCCGACAATTGACTCAACCTTGGAGACGCAATTTCTTTTCCTCTCAAACCATCTAAACTCTGATACTGACAATGTCAGCTTTCAAGAAGAAAGTATCAAGAAATGCATGATATGTGAGGTATTACAGATATCAGATAATCGAAATGATGTAATGAAACATGAAGTGGACGTTGAAGTAACTTTGATTATTTTTCTCTTACATTGTCAAGGAAAGTCTTGGAGAAAGTAAAGCGTGTCAAAGGAGAAATGGCACCAAACGAATGTGCACAAGAAAGGGGTGTCTTTGGTAAATTTTCATCTGTTCATGATAATGACCATCAGTCTCAGCTATACGATAAAATATTTTTCTGAATGATGAAACTCTAAAGTGTGTTAGTATTAAGGATATATAAAGCTAAGATTTCAACGCTAGTTAACGGAGGAGATGAACCAGAAACTTAACTAAGTGACAACGCTTCATATAAACAACTCAGTTATAATCGAAGAGCAGGCTAGAGTTCATAGCTATAGTGCGGTTTCTGCACTTGTGATTGTTAGTGTTTTTCATATCTCTCTTTTCGATGCATGTAAATGTATTTTTTGAAAAATATTATTGTTGCAAAGGACTAATAATCGCTATTCAACGTTAACAACTCAAACATATACATTTGGGTCTGTCAATATAGCTGGAAGTTTTTCTTTAATCAAGCAAGCTATGATTAAAAACTGTATTTCTTTTTTCAATAGACCTATTATTTATACAGGAGGTCACAAATATTAGTTTCATTATACACAATTATTTTATGTAAATCCGTGGTAACTATCAAGGACAGGGTGTTTCTCTTTTGGTTTCACCATTGTCCACTTTGACGTGTACTCTCCTTTTCCTATAATAATCTTTTGTTCTGTACTTCTTACGCCAAAACTCGAGGGGCCAAATGTACGTCATGAGTTTTTGAAAATGAATTAGTTTGTTTCACTCACGATAAGAATTAACCTTTCATAACTTTCGGTGACTATAATGCTTCTGCTTTTATAAATGACTGCAGGCAACACATTTGAGTTTGAATTTTATCTATGGCCCTAAAGCATTTCTGACTCAAGCCGTGACAGAGTAGGGAAATGATTTGAGTGTAGCGACGAGGGACTTACCTGAAGTACCGTCATGGCATTCGCCTGGTGAAACTGGGCAAAATATTGGAAAACTTCATCGATAGTCAGTGCTTTTTTCGAACCCGTGTGCCACCGGTTGTTCGTATGAAATTCACAACTTACTTCTTGGATCACAGAGAATAGGTAGCGGGCCGCACATGACTTAAGGTTATTCATTAATTAATGTTTGTTTCTTTTGATCTTCTAGACTTATGAAAACACTTCTAGCCTAACCTTTACACTAGCACAAGTACTAGGAGAATAGATGCAATATATATGTGAAGCACCGATCTTATCACTGGATTAAGAACCCCCGACATTGTTGGTGCTTGTGTATAAAGAAAATAATTTAGCCTGACTTTTCTGACCTATGTCCATGAATTTTGTGAAATTTTTAAAATGCGTAAAGGTTTCCTCGCGAACATGTACAGGATGTTTATTAACTGCACTGGCAAACATTCGGAGGTAATTTCTCATATCAAGAAAAGACGACAGTTCCTGTGAAAATTTTTGAAATATGCATATTTTCGGAGCTACAGGTTGCCGAAAGCGTGGGGAAATGAACTTCAGGGATTCAAATTGCTAAAATGACGAACATATGAAGTGATGCGGCATGGTCCTGTCAAAGACTTCCAATCTGCACTATCCAAAAATGCATATTTCAAAATTCCACGACGGGTGCGCAAGGGATTTCCCAAAGGAAGTAATGGATTGACAGAAATTCTCTGAAGTAAAGTGGGTCGAAATGAGCTTGAATGGGACGGCTTTCCACAGGAAAACAATAAGTCGTTTGCGTCGAGTCGATATCACAATTAGATTCTATCTACGGAACGATTTTCCGAAAGAAAAAAAATGCATGGTTGATTAATAAGCAGGAGTAAGAGTTGCATAATTTCATCGATTTTTTATTTATTTCTTACCACAGAGATTATATATCATCGTCCGATTTGATGCTGGGTATGACGTATGTCATCTTTACTCAGATAGGAAGTCATTTAATTCATACTTACGTCGACCAACCTTTATTTAAAAAATACGCCATAATCCATTACTTCCTTTGAGGAATCCCTTGCCTGCCCATTGCGGAATTTTGGAATATACATTTTTAAATAGAGCAAGTTTAAAGTCTTTGAGGGTACCAAAGTACATGAACTCTATTTTTCCTGGTATTAGAAATATGAAGCTCTAAATTTTACTTTTCAACGCTTTCGGCAACCTATACGGACACGGACTATGGACACAGACATGAATTTGTCAGAGGAACTTTCGTCTTGTTTTGATGTGAGTAATCACCTCCCGAAATTTGTAGTTCATAAACACACACACATACACACACACACACACACACACACACTATATATATATATATATATA
>JAGDQP010027555.1:0-24892 GCA_022664845.1 Lepisma saccharinum
AAATCCTGGAGTGGTTTTTATCCCGATAGCTTGATGTGGTTGGGCCAGCGTGAAGTTGGCCCAACCACATTGTTTTCGATTTCTGGGCTAAACCGAGCGTGCACAAAATATGGGATGGTGTGCACAAATTAGCACAAAATATGCACTAAATCCTGGAGTGGTTTTTATCCCGATAGCTTGATGTGGTTGGGCCAGCGTGAAGTTGGCCCAACCACATTGTTTTCGATTTCTGGGCTAAACCGAGCGTGCACAAAATATGGGATAGTGTGCACAAATTTGCACAAAATATGCACAAAATCATGGTGTGGTTTTGGTCTTAAAAGCTTGATGTGGTTGGGCCAACTTCACGTACCTCAGTTTGGGTCTATATCCAGCCTCCTTTTCAGGAACCAGACCGGGCTGGGATTGAACCTGTGGCCATGCATATAAGAGGACAGTGCACTAACCACTATGCCTGCCCAAGACCTTATTTAGGATGATTCCCAATTACTCGTTCAAATAAGGTGTGTGTGTGATTGTGTTTTTCTTTATATCTATATGACAAGTGAGTACACACGCCAGAAACAAATTATCTCATGTGCATGTAAGAGTATGCATACCTGTGTGGGCATAAATGTTATATGATAACATTTGTTGTTTATTTTCTTTACTTGCCTTATTTCTTTTTTTAAAAAAATGTGTGAAATTGGTGGTCGGTTCTTTCTGTCCTTCTTTTTTCTTTTCAAAGATAGTTTTCTTATTAGCAAAAACCTTTGCTGTGTGCGCGGTATATTTCATTTTTGGCCGTGGTCTAGTGGCCTACATATCAGAGAGAGTGTATAATTAGTGCTAGCCGTGCACTGGCAGGTTTGTGCCTGTAATGGCTATTGATTTTCGTCCTGGAGAACCTTGTGAGTGTGTTTAGCTCAATTGTCGTTTCCATTAATGTTTTGGAAAGGCTTCTCGTTTGGTACCTTTGTGGTTAGTGCCCGTGGTCTAGTTGGCAAGATTGCTAGTAATTAGTTGCCTTGTTTTAGTAATTCGTGCGTTGTTTAGGGCTCGTGGTAGTTGTGCTGTAGGTGTTTGTTTCATTTGTTTAATTCATTTGTTCCCATAAAGCTTCCAAATTACTTTCGAAATCCACGACAGCGAAGAGTAACAGAGAAAACTCTTTTCGACCAAGAAGAACAAAATTGCGCATAAGCAGCAAATTACAAAACCAAGTTCAAGTGAAGTACTGGATATTGCAGTATCCTTACTGTTACACCATGAGTGAACCGAGGAAGAGTAAATTGCAATGTAATGCTCTTTAGGTGCGTTTTTTTTTTTTTGCTTGAAACTTGCGTTTTAAAACTGAAGCCGAAAGGTGATGTATATATATTTTATGAAGTGTTTCCTTTGGAACTTGCGTTTTAAAACTTTTTTTAAAAATATGATGTTTTGTATAATTACATGGTGTTATGTATTCATCTGGAAACTCGTTAAAAAAAAAGAGAGAGAGAGAGAGAGAAAAGTTCAGTTGAAATGTGATGTGTATATTTGGAGTATTTCGCATGATCGAACTTCCTTATTTTTTTTTAACTCGCTTCCTCCCACTTATCTGTATCTCATCTGCGAATTCAACGCAGCCAACGTTATAACCTCAACACATGGATTCTTCGGTATAAATAAGGTGTTTTTCGTTACAAATAAATATAAACTTTAAAAATTTTGTTGTTTCTCCGTAAACATTTGCCGCATTAATTTGTTCCGTGGCCAACCTTCGGCATGCAGACGACTACTCACTCGGCGAGCTTCGGTAATTTTCGCGAAGGGGGCGTGGTCGGTGCCCTAGTTCACGTCGCTGGTTAACGTCAAGTGTACAACACAAGGTCCTCGGAAGCACACTCACTAACCATACAAAGTTAGGCTATGTTAAGTTATGACTAAGCGTACACCATCTCCTGGATGTCCTTAAAATTTCTTATTAACCTT
Organism: Lepisma saccharinum; assembly: GCA_022664845.1. Taxonomy (NCBI): domain Eukaryota; kingdom Metazoa; phylum Arthropoda; class Insecta; order Zygentoma; family Lepismatidae; genus Lepisma; species Lepisma saccharinum. Next base: position 1,954 of record JAGDQP010027555.1, read on the forward strand.
CATCGGCCTGTGAGGTTCTTCTGCTTGCATTGTACCACATTCCTTGCCAATGCATTTCTCTCATCAGTTCGTACATCTCGCTGCAATGTATTGTAATTGTCCTTTCACAAAAATATTCCAAAACTTTAAAACAATTCGGTAGCGAAGATCAACTTCCGGCGGGTGAAAACCAACATCCTCTGTTGAGCATCGGATAAACTATAGTTGCTCAAACACTTTACATCCCATAAAATGTGATAATTTGCGCATATATTTAAACAATGCTTGTGCTCGATGTTGCGTGTTGCAATATCAATATATTTTGGGTGCTAAAGTAATATCTAAATTTACCATAAACTGTACTCATATGTGATTAATAAAATAAATGTGTCAAATATTTTTTTTTCTCAGCGGTATACGCTATATATGGCGCACCGAGTAAGGATCGTGCGAACCCTTGTCCATCATGATCTTATGTATGGATCAATTCCATATCCTATAAAATTCTGCGTAGATCCATCTTATAACTTTATTTCAACACTTCGGTGATATAGAGTATACCCTCCTGGATCGAAAGGTATTGTCGGTACCCGTACTCTCCTATACCTATCTTGCACACATGCGCGCTTTCGTTTCCAGAGCAAGTAACGTTCTGAACGATCATCATTCCTTACGACCAGAAACTTTCTTCTTCTTACACCTTTCTTCGTTCTTCTGAAACTGGGATACTCACTTGTAAATGTTTCTTGTCGGTTTTTGGTGGATTGTTTCATTCTGCCACGACGTCTCCCATTTGGTTCATGTCTAACTTTCCTCGTTTCTTTCCCACAGTCTTCGCGGCGATCGGATTTTTTACTTGTTCTTGACCTAGTACTTTGATATTCTTTTTTCCTACTAGTCTTCATTTGGATCCATACACCGGAACAATATCTCTCCTCTGATCCACGATGGTACCGGCGTTTTGCGTTCTTTCCTTCTCGCAACTGCGAGTAACAGTTAATCTTTTTCACCAACTTGGATACAGTTTCTTTCAACTCTGGCATCGACGTTGTCGTGACTCTTTCTGTCCTCGCAGCTTCCTTAAAACTTTCGTCTTAATGGATAGTGTTTTTCATTTCATGTTCTTCAGTGGACATCTCCACGACCTTTACATTAACTGAAGATGTGACTTTCTCGGGAGTCTTAGTGTCTATTAGTTGAGTTGCAATTTCATCAGGAATAGGTGCATCCGTCGATTCGGTGTTTATTCCCATCATTGGTTGCTGAAGCGGGTCTCCATGCTCATTTCCTTCCTTTGAAGCATCTTGGGGTATCGGTTGACCAGTTCGATCTGAGGTCATCTCTATGAAAAGCTCGTTTGTTACCCTGATTTCTAGAACTGTTTCTTCGTCTTCCTCGTGCCCATCTGGCTTTAGGGTCACGTTGGTGTTTTCTTCTTCTCTATCTGACACGAACGCTTCTATGTAGCTGACAAGGTCCGCTTTAGATTCATGGAACCTTTCTTTCCAAATCTTGTTCAAATGCCATGCGTTGTTGAAGGTCATGCATATCTTTTGATTGCCATACTTTGAGTCGGCTTATTTGTTGCATTCATTGCTTATTCTTACATCAATAGATCAGTATAGGAACTCTTACTGCCTTCTTCAACGTTCTCCTTCGTTTGCACTGATTCGGAATCATCATCCATCATCATTTGATCAAAAGATGTTACTTCGAGTTTGCTTTCTTCCTCAAAAATGATTTTACTTTCCACAGGTTGCTCCTGTTTGTTCATTTTTTGTGGTTCTCCAGATTCCAAAACTAGATTTACAGAAGTTTCAAACTTTTTGTTCGGGATTATTTCTCGTTGATTCTCACAATTCTCTTGTGGTTCATCATTGGTAATTCTTATACTTTCTTCAGGCTCTTTTGTCGTCAAAATATTCACAGGATTTATTTCTGGTATTGAATCTTCTTCTAGTTCTTTGACTTTTGGTATGTTCCTCTTCTAGATTTTCTTTACCTTTTCTGGCTTCTTTAGGTTCTGTCAACATTATTTCCTGGTGTGTACTACTTTCTTCTTGATGTGGACGATTTTCTTTTCTAAATCCGGCTATCATTTCTTTATGATTTTCTTCCAAATATTTTCGATTTTCTTCTGGATATATTCGATCATCTTCTAGATATTTTGCCAACATTTCTCTTTGATGTTTTCGATTTTCTTCTTTATATCTTCGATTTACTTCTTGATATTTACGATTTTATTCTTGATATTTACGATATTTTGCCAACATTTCTTCTTGATGTTTTGCCAACATTTCTTCCTGACGTTTACTATCTTCTTCTATATATTTTTCCAACATTTTCAATAACTTGGAGATCATGTCTTCATTCGCTTGTGATTTAATGGGTGTCTGAACTTCCTGTTTCTCTTTTGCCATTACACCTTGTTCACACTTCCATTGTGTCAATGGGTTCTCGTGATCTATCACTTCTTTTTCTTTCGTCTCTGGGTCCTTTAGTTTGACACGATTTCTTGGATAACTTTTATAGCAACCTGCGCATTCAGTAAAATCGCTACCTTTCGGTATACTTAACTTGATTTCATATCTTTCGTCGGGTTTAATTTTCTTCTAAAAATTATCTTTGCTGTTCCTCACGCTCTTACTTTTTAGATACTTCCAATATTTTTTTCACAAGTTGTCTCTTTTGAGTGAGTGGGTGTCTGTGGTGAAGTGTTCAACGCGAAATTGAAAATGTGAATCAATCGGTATTATTATCTTCGTGATATTATTACAAACATGAAAAGGGGGAACCTCTTCAAAAACAAAACAAATCCGGAGGTTAGGAAGCGATTATGCCAGGAGTTTTACTTTGGAGCTGTGTTAGTAAAATTTAGCAGGATTTCTACCGATTGTTAAATTAAAAGTTCAGTGTAAGTGCACGTGATTCTGGGGGCAATATTTCCCATTGGGTGATCTAGGAGAATCCCTGGGGGTGGTTATTGGTGTGCTTTTGTTTTTAATTCACCGTTTACAGGTAGATATATAATACGCAGCAATTTCCACAAGTTGTAATGAAGTTGTAAAGGATAACGGTAACTTCGTTTGCTTCATATAATTCGTGTATTCCTATGTTTGTATTGCATTTCAAACATAGTTTGCTCTCATTACTTCAATATTTTGTTTTGTGCGAGAAAAGCAGTGTCGATGCTCTCGGCTTTAATTTCAGGATTGTAGATGGTCATGCACAATATATTTATTGCCATGATGGTGCCTTCATCATTATCGTTAAAAAGTCAGTCAGAGATGTGTTTGGGCGAGCAACAGATAATGAACGGGAAATTACCGCCCAGTGCCTGCTAGCTGAGCCAATCTACCACTCCTTGAGTGAAAACAACCGTACACACGATGCAAACCACTAGCACATACAGACTTCGTGATTTGTGAGAAAGAGTTCGCAAAGGAACGTGTAGTACTCCGCTTGTGATTGGACTGTCAAGTTAAGGTTGCGCTCAGTATAGTGAAAGTCCAGGCCGACAGGTGGGGGACGGGGGAGCCCAAGTAAATATTCCTTGTCCCAGTACGTATATTTAGAATTCGTTTCATATGTTTGTTTGTGTGTCGACATATTACACTTATTGAGAAATACAAATTTAACTGTATAGTGTTTTTGAAACATACGAAATATTTTCACCGTCTTTCTAATGAAATTTAACTGCTAAGTAGATGGTTGTTCACACGGTCACATATTTAGAACGGTTTATTTGTGTTTCTTTTTAATGGTACATTCAATGAGGTTTTCAAAAATATTTCACCATTAATTCAACAGGTTATTAATGTTTCGACAAAAAATAAATAAGTATTTTATCGTTTACTTCTTGACGATGAACACTGCGTTTTCATTTCTAAACGCTGATTTCACCCTTTTCCTCTACCATTATTCAACGTCGAATAAACGGTTGAACAGGCGTGAATTGTGGTACTTATACACGCCACAAAGTACTAACGTTTAATCCATGTACGTTCAACGTGTGAGGCGTATGTAAAAAGCTACAAAATTGAGTTATGACTCCCTCTGTATGGTAATAAAATCTATGGGATCTATCAAATATTACGTAACCATCCAGGGTGAAGGGGATCAAGCTATGCTGGGCATTTATGTATTAGGGATAGCAAAAAGTCTTTTTTCTTACAAGGGGAAGGAGCCTAAAATGAATGAAAGTTGCTCTACGTAATATATGAATGACTCTGTGACGTATATTATGGCCCCAAAACATCTTGGATTTCTCGAAACAATATTACGTAACTATTGTGGTCCAGGTGATAACGTCGTGACCTTAGGATAGTTTCTGAGTCGGTACTGCCCCACACAATTCATGCAGCATTAATTTTTTAATGAAATATGTACTCAGTGACTCTACCAAACCACCATGTGAGGGGGGTCACCCCCCAAGTTCTGGACACCCCACGTTTAAAATTTTAGTGGTGAGAAATCGATTGAAACCGTGCAAAACTGCACTTTACTTTGACTTAGCACCCCCCCAAATTGAAAATCCTGACGGAAACAATGATATATTTGGAAGATAAAGATAATATTGATGATTATGTTGTCTTGGATAGAATATAATGACCAACGTGAAGCAGAAACGATCGCCACTTTGGTAGTGATGGGCACTATCGAATAAAGACTATCGAATTATTCGATAGTTTTCAACTATCGGACCTATTCGATAGTTGGAAAGACTATCGAATGAATATTTTCTTCTCCGCCAAGCAGTGGAGGAAAAAGCTTGGTAGTCAGCGAGCGAATCAGCGAAATAGTGGAAACAGCTATCCAGTTGCGAAGTGAATATTTGAAGCATATTGCAGGTCCACAGAACAGCACAGAGCTATCAAAGAGGTTTGAACCTTATGTGCACTTCAGAGGCATAACAAAACGAAACTATCAGAGACCACTATCGAAAAAGTATATTTTTATTCTCTCGTGGGGGCCGCTCCTATTGAGTAACATTGAAACTTCAGAGATAGCTATCACAAGCGAATGCCAATGAATGAGTGAATGATTATCCATCTGCAAGGAGTACTAAAACTATCGGAGAGCACTATCGAATAAATGTTCGTTGGTTGGTACTAACTTTATCACCACCTTTTTGCAGAATACTTCTAGTTGGCGAATCAGGCGAAAAGAAACCAAGGCAAGAAACACAAACACAGAAGACAAAATTCTCTTTTCACTCTGGATTTCGGAGAGTGTTGTGGTGCATACAGATAGAACATATTACTGATTTGCTAAAAGTAAAACTGATTTGTCCATGATTTTTAAAAATGTTATTTATGGCCAACGTTAATATATGAATCATGTAGTATCAATATAATAGATTGGAATAAGACAATTGAGTAGAAATTAATTTTAGAACACCAAAAAATAAAAAAAGCTTATGATATCGCTAACAAAAATGACAACTTCACAGCGTTTACATTATCTTGAGAAACCAAATATACGTCATAAAATCTACACACTTACACAGTCACATCAGGTTTAATGGTGAAATATGGACGCAATTGTAGGGAGAGTACTGGCAGTACTAAAATAACAAATAACTCACACTGGAACAATTGTTTATATACGAACACACACACTACTATATATATATATATATATACATCAAACGTTTGTCATATTTAATCCAACAGGTAGCTGTTCGAAGTCAAAAAAAATTAACGTGTTCAATTTTTTCCCAGACAGCCTGTTCCTTCTTTCGCTTAAAATTTGCCCTGCTTTCGAAAAAAAATATTTCGGAGGGCACTGAAGTGGCTGGAATACATAAGTACTTCACAGCCATCAAACTTAATTCTGGGAGAACAGTTTGGTGACGCTTCCAAAATGCCAGAGGATTGCGATTCTTGTCTTCATAAGGCAGTTCTAGATACTGACGGAGAAGCATCATGCTATTGGCAGAGGGACTTAATTTCGACTTCAAATTCGCAACGCCTTTATCAAAATGACTCCATATTGAAAAATTGTTTTCTTCATCTGAGTTCATCTGGGTGGTGCCTCTTGTCCTCCCTTCATTAAGAACTTTGTTTTCTGTTGATGAACACATTGTATTTAATTCTCCAAGTACAAACTGTTCAGCAACTTTCGAAGTTGCTTCTAATCCAAATCCTGCCTTCTTGAATCTTGGATCGAGGAATGTTGCACTGACTGGAATGCGGCTATTTTCATTTTTCGGTACACTGCGAGACAGTTCCGTCAATAACGTGTCTCGCAGTGTTATTGAAATATCTGATTCTAAATTATTATTGTTATGTTTCAACGCATATTGCACGCCGCGAACAAGAGGTGTAACCTTTGAAATCGTGACGTATTGTTCAGCTGTCATTATTTCCGTAGGTTTCAGCACCTTTACGCATTCTTCCAGAACCTGCCATTCAGTGGCGTTTAGTGGCATTAGGCTATTGGGCAAAGAGATCAATGCGGAAGATAAAGGTTCTTTAACTTCTAGCAGCCTCTCCATCAAAATTAGTTCTGAATTCTATCTAGTGTGTATATCCTGCTTTAACTTTAGTTCCGGTTTCCCCATTCCCTGCTGCACACTTTTTAGCTTATCTGCCGCGACTGTGCTAGACTTGAAATGCGCTACAATAGTCCTACACTTAGCAATAAGAGTTTCAAAATCTTCATTTGCATTCACTGAGTCATTCACAACTAGGCTTAACGTGTGTGCAGCTCACGAGATACTTTTGATCCCTAGTAACTCACATGCTTTTTTTATTTTTGCGGCATTGTCAGTGACTATGGCGACAACTTTTGACTGTAAGTTCCAAGTGTTTATAGATTCTTGGAGAACTTCAGCTAAATGTTCACTTTTATGGCTGCCGCTAACTTGAATTTCTACTATAGGAAACCTCTCTTAACAAGCACATAGCCTCGAGAAAATATGCTACTTTCAACCGTACAAACGAAACAACAGTGTAAAATGTCCCCCGGTTCCAACGTGGTACCAGCGTAATAAATATTACTATAAATCTTGTTGGTTTTTCTATGTACTTACAGTGATCCAGTGACCAAAGACTCCTTGGGAAAAACACAATCAACTTTAACACTTATTTGTCTATGACCTTCCCGTATAAGAGCAGGTTATTTCTGCACTTTAACATGCTTCGATGAACAACTCCTTTGTCACCAAACAAGCCTCGTGTTGACTACAACATATCGGTTAACGACATGGATCGATATGGTTCCATTACGAGTGCTCTGTTTTAATTTTAATTTATTCACAATGAACAAAACGTTCTGTAAAAATCGATTTATCCTTTGCACAATGCTTACTGTAGTTTAAAAAAATAAGTAAATTAGTGATACCGATAATCGATGGCTCAATCTCCCGCCTGCATTAACGATGTGGGGCCATATGGGTCCTATGAACGGCCAACGTGCTATTGGGGTCTGAATGCGCATCGAGGAGGCGAGCTGGTTTCAAATCCTAGTCACAGAGACCGTGTTGACAAAGGCTCATTCAGGATTTAGACTCACTCAAACGAGGGCGAATGTCGGAATGGCAACTAGTACCTAGGTTCTGGCATTGTTAGCAACTATGTTAATTATCTTCCTAATTAATTCTATCATAGTAAGAGCAAAAAATTATACACGATGGCCTGTAATCTTGTAAAGTCCAAAATTTGTTAGTATTAATTAAATTTCGAATTTGCTACGAACATAATCCAAAATACCGCATCTATGCGAGCTAGAAATAAGAGTTAGATTGAAAGGAACTCTACGAACAAATAAACTTGGAAACCTGTGCAAAATATTGTTTTTAGTAATTTTTGCAAAGCTACCCACATAGCACAAACACGTATAATATACGTATAATAGAGATATAATTTAGACGTTCAATACATCTAATAGATATGAAAAAGTAAGCTAATATTTCACGTTTATATGTGCTACCCTTACACGTATGCCACATGTATAAGACATGTCTAGTTAGATATTTGTCATACATTTGGCAGACATTAGTTAGTGTGTGTAGCGTTGTATTCCTCTTAATTTTTGTATACTAAAAATTCACACTCGAGTAGTTTGTGCGAACGCATCTTCATCACTTACTATAGTTTATCATAGTAAGTGATGAGGATACGTACGCACAGACTACTCGAGTGTGAATTTTTAGTATACTAAATACTGTTAAGTGCGTATTCAAAAGTTTGAAAAACAAGGGCAAAAATTAAGAAGAATGCCACGCTACACGCACTAACGAATGTCTACCAATTGTATGACAAATGCTTATGCCCGCCACCCCACCTGAGTTTTCAGTGTTTTCCTCTGCCTCATGCGGCGAATATTACGCTAGTACCGCTTTGACTTCTGCATTCGCCTCGTAATTCTTCTTGGAAGTGTGCTCTCCAACGGCCGTAATTCCTCCGATAAATGCATAAGGACAATATACTGTATAGCACAACATACAAGTACAGTAATGCACATAATATGCATGCACTTTGGTAAATTTATTTTACACAAAATCATCGATATTGATTATAATACAGTGAGCGTTACTAGTTACCTAATGGGGTGGCACTAGATACATACAACTAAAAACTGCAGTAAATTTATTTTACATTAACAAAAAATAATCACACCACATTTCTGGAATGCTTCACTAACTTTCCATATATTCTTCAACTATGCTTGCAACGTTTTTTCTAATATAAACAAAGTATATTATAGGCAGAATAATCGTTCTACATATTTTCAATACCAACTTTCCCCGGTATCTTGGAAGAAACAAGCAGAAGAGTAAAACGATATATCAGATGGATCGTGAAACATGCCTTTCACCACATAGTCCCTAACATATCATATTATGAAAGAACTATTGTATAACGGATAAGTGGTCAAATCGTAACTAATATAAAAGTCCAATAATTAAACTTTGATTAAACATTTTATTATTTTCAAGCACATACATTTTTTTCGTCTTAAAACAACCATTATCTTGATCATTGATTGAAAAATATATTTAGCAAGATACGTAAATTGAGTTCTTCAATATATATAAACCACACATAGATAAAGTTATAATGTATATGGATTGTATTTTGTTGAGTGCTAGAAAAATGGAAAATCCTGGGAAATATTTTAATACTGGTGATAAACAGCAAATCCATGCTCTATGAAGCTCTCATTTGCTTTTGTCCTCTTCCCTTTGCCTGGCGAAACTTTTTTTTTTTCAATTATTTTCAATCTACTTATAATCCACTTGATACAACACCTGAAATACAGAGGATTTGTAATGTTGAAAATGTTTACAATAACTGTACAGTACATATTGACCACGAATTTCAATACGAAATGTAAAAAAAAACACTTAAGTTTAAAGTATTCATACACTATATCATCTTCATACTCAAGTGAACAATGGAAATGCAGTACGTCGGAAAAATAAATAGCGCAGTTTCAAAGAAATATGCAGCTGTCCTGACTTTCCCCAGGTTCACAAAACTAATATCAAGATGGTACCTCAAGTGAGACTCTGGCCGTTCACTTCCCAGCCCTTTACTGGAAGAATGACTCCTCCGAGTCACGGGTTTGGGTCATGGTTGCTGCTGTAGCTCACAGAAAGGAGTTTAAAACAATATAAATAGGGATCTTTGCTAAGAGAGAAACAACACAGCCTCGAATTAACATTTGTCAATAAAAAGTTAGATTTAGGTACAATAAAGTATGTTCATAGACATTTTGTTTGACGGTAACAAATAGAGCATACTCAGCAAGTATACGAGTTTTAAATGATATGTCATTTTTAATTACCTCACACAATGTGATATAGATGATAGATTAAAAAAATCCCGTTTAAGATGGTGGTATTGTGAGAATTAATATTCTTGATTTGATAATAAATCTGGTTTAGGTATCGATAACACGCAGTTTGGTATATTTCAACTTATGACTAAAATTCACATTAAGACAAGAAATAAAAATACGATGAAATTTTAGAAGCTCTGTCTTGAAGTAAGGAAGGAGGATTTATTACGTCTCCTTACTTTTGCCTCTTCATATGCTTTCACGGTGCATTTTTTTTAATATCCTAAAGTCACTTGTACGAAGAAACAGAAATAATCGGACTGCTACTGACACCGAAGTGTTTTTTTCTTTCATTTTCGGGGAAGACTATTCTAATATTAAAACATTGGTAAACTTTGTTTTGTATGAGTCATTTTTAGTACCTTTCAACTTCGCCTCTCACAATTAAATGAATGCAATGATTGTTAAAATTAACAAACATCCTTGCCCTAGGCGGGATTCCAACCCGCGACTTTGGAGATGCTCAGACCGCACAAGGTCGTCAATTTTAATTTGTTGTGCCACTTGTGAATTGAACTTGAATTTAAATTAGTGTTAACTCATGTAATGTGGGAATTCTAATACGTTAAGTAACTTCTAAGTCTATGCTCTGAGCCAATTTTTAGCAATTCTAAATTATCTTTACTGAACTTAACATTAGTAGGCACAACAGGTAACTATGACGTAAGTCCTCCCTAAGCTGAAGCATAACGTCGTTAGGCGAGCACTCTTTCGGGCCAAGGATGAAGAAAGTAGCGGCCAGGACCTTTGTCTAAGTATCATACCGAGCGGGAAGGTGAACCGATAATTGGTTTGCCATGGACTCGTATCAGATGGAGATTATGCCCTAAGGAATTAGCTAACAGTAACATGGATTCCAAAGCAGTACGTTTAATCTGTCCTCTATAGACAGTTCTGAAGTGGTCGGATCGTCATAGGATTGACGTTCCTCGGAGCGTACTGTGCCAGCTTTAGGGATGGGAAAGATAGCTGTCAGAGCATTTATCCAGTTGTCATTCCTACTTTTGCCTGTTGCCACTCTGGAAAAAATTGAGGTAGCAACTAGATCATGGGCTGGGTTTCTATATTGAAATAATTTTTAATTTGTATTGATAATTACGATTTTTAGTATTGTAAACAAGAACTTTCGACTAATACTCAGTTTTTGATTCGCTGTTTCACATTTGCTAACTATATAACCAGGGATTTATTTTGGAGGAGATGTGGAATTTCCTCCTCGATCTAGAACTTCGCATCGCTGTCTGTAATGAACTGCAGCACATTAAATATGAAATAAAATTATGCGATTTCGAATGTACGGTTAACTTTTAATTCGTTGCTTCAAACACGGAGTGACTTAACTCAAAAATTAAATTATTTCGTAACCTCTATTTATGGCAAACTGTGCTCGCTTGTTTTTTTAAGTTTGGGTTTATGTTGTAGTTTATATGTATCTGTAATGGACGTAGGGCTATTCAATTTGTTACTCGGCGAGCATCTAGAGACCATTCGAGGATACATATTTTGGACGTGAATCTATAAAAATGCAGTTTTTGAGTTGCATCACTTTGTGTTTGGAGCGACGATTTGACACGTTCAGCTAAGGTGTTATTTGCAGAGATGTAGTGGGACCAGGACGGCACCCCGGTACTTTCTTTAGAGGTCAGTGGAAACTGGAAACCCTGTATTTTTGTCTTAATTTCTACTAATTTTTTGCACATATTTTATTTTACGTAGAAGATATCTATTATGTAATTTTCTGTTATGTGACAGACCAAATCGGCCGGTCTGGGTTTATTTAAGGCCTTTTGGCATCTTTGGCCCAGGCCGGAGATGAGTCTGAAGTTTAACACTATAGGGGTATTTCGTGTCATTGTCTAATTAAAAGCCACAACAATTTAAGGAGTTTCGACGGATTCTTAGTAAAAATAATAAAATTTATTTCCTGGTTAGGGTTTTGCTCACAAGTACGATTGATTGATTATTCTTGTAGTAAGAGTGACGTTAATGTTATTATTGCTATATATTTATACATACACATTAATGTACACGCTATCTGCCATACTGATATTGTAACACACTATCTGTGAATCAAGCGTCCCCTACACCACTGGGTATCACTGAAAAAGGTAGGGGTAGGGGAAAATGCCCCAACATCTATCTTAGCCCTTGTACCTCTCACTTATATCAGTATTGTTTATATAAATATAACCTATACAACCCCCCTCCCCTTCCTCGCACGCATCTTGATCCTTACGTCGTCGCTGTTCATAAATCAAGAAGTAATACAAATCAAAAGCGGGTACATAGTAATGGCAGGCGCGAAAAACTCGATTTAGAACTTAAAATTTGGTCCATATTGGATTAGACAATAAGCGATCGATTTACGAAAGGTTGCTTCAACTAATGAATTTTCTGAGCAGTTGTTCAATAAATTGCAACATTATAAAAATAAAATTGATTAGGCCTACATTAAAGGTCTGACATCAACCCAGTTAACATACTAAGTTCCCAGTTCCTTAGGCAGTCTAAATTAACTACTCCCTTACCATTAATTTTGCGTCGAACCTTATTAAAAAAATAAATATAATAAATAATTATTAAAAAGAGAAAGTCGTTATAATTTGGAAAATGACAGCGTTTATAAATTTTGAACCGAAATAAAATCACAAAGTTATACAACAAATTAGTTGTCTAAATATATCATAGACCTAAAACTTGTATTGCCCTACACAAATATTGTTTGTTCTAGTATTACAGTCAGTTAAATATTACAATAGATTTTGAAAGAAATAAGCTACTCACCATTGCTTGTTTTTTTTTCTCCCTTCAATTTCCAGTCGGAAATTATTTGTTCAAGTGCTTCCATTGTGTTTGCTCGTAGTCTTACTTCCAAATCATCAAATAACTTAATCTCTTGCCCTGGAGAATGGCGCGAATTTTTTAAGGTAGGTAGGTAAGCCTACTAATAGCTTCGAGCGCTTTAAAAGCCCGTTTCATGTCATATTTCAGCGAGGCAACAAGAAAGTTCTTCACGTGACTGAAACATAATAAATAAAAATTTATTAACTCATCTCATAGGTAAAATTAATAAATCTGTCAATAGTAAGCAAATATTTTTTATATATATAACCAATCGCATCAGATTGTACATCTGGAGTTAGTCATTCAAAGTTAGCTAGCCTAGTGTTGATCTAATGCTAATTTATCGAAAATATAGAGAGAGTGCTTTTATTGTGTGTGCTAAAAGCTAACAACAATAAATCTGTCGTGTTTCTATATACATTGAAAAAGTTCATTGCCATAAAAGGAGTGTTCATATACTAATCTGGACATACTGCCCACAAAACGTACAAAAATACAGAAGTGTTCAAATGTGAAATAATTGAAACTGTATACGAAGTGCACATAAGAACAGAAATAATTTGATTAAAATATATTAAAAGTCTGTCACAATGCTCAGAATAACTTCAGAAAGAACTCAATATAATTTGTGAGAACTAAGAACATAGGTCTGACTAGATTCCAGCATCCTCTCCCCCACTCTATCTGGGTCTGAGAAAAAAAAATCAAATTCAACTCCCTTCCCCTCACGCAAGCACGAAAGTTTATCTCAAATACTGACACATAAACTCCGTTGATTTATTAGGCGAGAAGATCGCTCTAAGACCCACATTCTCGCACTCATTCAACATATGCTTTAGTTTCAATGAATTTGATTTAAAAAAAAAACATACACGAAGCTAAAGCATGTGCTGACTTCTGTCTGAACGTGTGTGTACAACAAGTAGTTCAAAGACAGGCAAATAATTGTGTTATTCATTTACTCGTAGGAGAGTTTGGATAAAACAATATTTGGCAACGTAAATCAGTTACTATTAGAAAAATGTTTTCCTTCTCTCCGCCCTCCTTTTTTATTTATGGCCTTTAATCATACTTATCACGGACAGGATAGCATAGGTAAAAAAATGAGGGAACGAAGCCGGCTAGGCCTAGTTTGAAGATACCATCCCGTTAGTAATATCGCAGGCTGCTCAGAGTAAACTTAGTAGGACCTCCCAAATGTGAAATAATGCTCTACTTTGCTTAGTTGCTAGGCATGGTTGCTTTACTTTACCTCTCCACTTCACTTCGGTTATGCATTTTGACAAACTTTCCAGATTTTCACCAGCGTCTACAAAGGCATTTTTTTTCTCGTGTACAAGAGCATTTTATTACAACCAATAAGCTGTTTCTGTACTATCTGCAACACAACCTAATACCATAGGATGGGCCAGTTCTCTACACCCTTTTGTACTGATTTCCAAGTGTTTACTCCATGCGACTGATATAATAATGCATGCAACATCACGTACGTTATACACGGTGTACAAGTATGTTTTACTACTGAAATATACCATATCCAGAGTACAACTCTTTAATTCTATTCTGTTTTCCACTTTTTTATTTTAGGATTAGTTCTGATTTTCTCAAGGTTGGCGAAAACTTAACCACATATACTCATAAAACATAGGCAAATAATGTTATAAATGCTCACCTGATTGAATACTGTCTTTGCAAGATCAATACTTGCAATTTCTACCTACAAATCCTCCTCCATTTTCCTTTCTAGAAATCCAAGAAGATGCTGGATATTTCAGAGATCATTCTCCGAAGAAATTTTTTTTTTCTTTCCCTGTGTATCTACTCAGCGATTGTAATATGTTTATAACTTTGTTTAAACATTTTAGTTTCCTCGACCTGAGCCAAACTCGCCGTAAGTGACATTCAATTCTCATTTCTTCGCAATTCGATCGTCAACATTCATAGATGTACTTTGCGTCCATTAGGAATTCAACTGTTACTGCAGGAGAACCATCTATCGTTGTAAATCGGACAACGAAGCTAAGCAAGGTACAACGGGACGTTCTACCGTTGGATTCGGATATAGGGTTAGATTAGATAACAATCACGATTCTGTACGGTATATCCTTATTCAGCACGAACTTAACGTAACCAAATTATCAACAGCAATCTACGAAGACGTGCAGGTTAAATCTTGTTGCAAGGTGACTAATTTACAAACAAAAAGATGTAAGTTAGAAAATAGCTCAATAAATGTGGTATAATTAATTACTCTAGAATATAATAATCTGTATCAGAAGTTCTCCTAACAAATCATGTTATTGCTATTAATTTTAATGATATTTGTGATTAATTTTCCCGAAAATATTTCGTTAAGAACACAACTGTATTTTACGTGATTTGTAAAGAACAATCTGATGAACGCTCATACATTATTGGACGGAAACCCCACATACTTTTATGAACTGAGAAGGTTGTGCGGAGTACTCGACACCATTGGAAGTTTCCACAGTCCTTTTATAAAAGATATACCTGTGGCAAGTATACAGCACCGAAGAGTACCAATTGAGGTTAGTGTACAAGGGTACAGGCAAGTGACACAATGGACTTGTCCTTGTAGATGGATGGGAACTTACCAGTGGTAAACGGCATAGCATCTCAATTTAAACTTCTGACTGGAAATGTGAATACAAATATTTTAGCTTCTATTTCCGTTGCTAGTTTCAATTCTAATACTTCGGTTGTTGTTCACAATCGACACTCATTTAAAAAAAAAATGACATTCCATCAAGTTTAATGTTATAAAACAAACATGAAAAACAAAGATTTATACATAGCATACAAAGGGCTATAATATATATATATTTCCTGTTTTCCTCGGAATGAGCTGAGCTATATAAAATAAACACGTTTTCTTTAAACCGTATTTTTTTATCCTTTTATTGTAATTTGAAATCTTTTTTTTTTTTACTCATTAGCATGTTTCAATAATGAGTTTTTTTTTTGCTACAGCTAATTATGCATTTGTCATTTAAAAAATTAATCGATATTTTTTTTTAAGGAAACTGTACAAGGTTCGAATTTACGCAAAGTATGACACAAAATGTTATGAAGATGTCTATGTTCTTGACGTCGTTAAATTGCAAACAGTATGCTACATGCAAGGGAATTAATCTTTAATGTTGTGCTAAATTGCAGCCTTCCAGGATGGACACAATGTTCACCTGCTCTTTGGGGGTCATGTTAAACTGATCTATCGTCGTTCGAACACGTCATACCCATGATTGAAAACTATCCTCTCACGGCAGCCACCTCCCACAGTTAAACTTAATAAACTGTCGTATCGTGCCCAAGAAACATGGCTTGCGATACCCCAAAAAAGACTTCAAAGGACTCATGCTGCAGCAGTTCTGAATGCCCATGGCGGCCCACAGTTGATTGACCAATGAACAGCTCTGTTCCGCTTTTGGCTCGTTACGACGCCTCGCTCAAAGCGGTAGATTCAATAATTTGCTACCGGTATCTTCCGGTACTTATTTGCCAAATTGGGGCTACTATATTCTCTTGTATATTGCTGTTGGTTTTTAGTAGTTATATACGTATTACACTATTGTTTCAATTCATTAGTTATTCAGCAGATATGTTTTCTTTTGTTTCAGAGAGGAGTGGATGTGCTGTATTTGATGTGTATTATTTAAGTAAATAAGAAATATGAATCGTATTGCCAGTTCAAAATTTGACAGCTCCGCTGCCTCGGAAGAGTTCAAAGAAGTGAAAGATGTAAAGATGGAAGTGTCGGATACTTTAATTGAGGTAAGTGCTTAGCTAAGATAATTTTACGGCCAGTGTTTATAAGAACCATATCCAGAATGTATATTGGACAGCATTACTAGACGTTCCATATTTTTCTGGAACAGTTTTTTTTTTCAATAGGTCAGGGCTAACTGCTGCTTGCCCAATGCGTGTATGTGCATTTTTTATTCAACGCCAATACCTGGATTGAACAATTTTCTTTCCATAACCCAGCTACTGATTAAAAAAAAATACATTGAGAGGCGGAAAAAAAGGAAAGAACAGACCATCTTTATTTTTTCGTTCTACTTTTGAAATAAACGTTTCCTTGCCGTTTTGGGGTACCTAACATTATTTGATAATTACTAAATGGGTCAGTTATTAGTACATATAAACATTTTGAACTACAAGATCATTTTTAGCATTCGCTTAAAGATTCACAAACTAAAAGATTCACAGCGTATACCCTGTGGAAATTCTAGGACCACACCACTGCATAAATATGGTGTTTTATTTTGGGGAAATTCCCCTTTAGGAAAACAGGTCTTCCTACATCAGAAAGCTTCCATCAGTTGTATTAATGGACTGAATCATGAAGGAATCGTGTAGGAACATATAACTTAAAATGTTAACACTTTCTAGCTTATTTGTTAACGATTGATTGAAATATTAGAAGGAAAATACAGCCACTTCTGGCTCAAGAGGTTCGTTGTAACGGTACCCAACTGGAAACTCCAACAACATTCATCCACCTAAAATATGCTTGGTGAGTTCATACAATAATTATCAACAAGCTGGAATATGATGTTTTAATCTATTACCGTTACATGTTAGAAATCTGGATACAAAACTATTTACCAAATGAACAAAATATTATACTGGTTAATTCAGCTACTTATGACTTGGAGAAAATAGCTCTTTTTAATAAGGAAAATGTTTCACGATAATAGTTAGATGGGGAATAACATTATGGAGCACAAAGTATCGAGTTGTGTAAATTAGAGTGGAGTATATAATATTAATGTAGAAATATGCTTGCATATCCTGAGTACAAATTAAGAATTTTACACTCTTGTTGTATTTTAATTGCATATTGTTTTGACTTGTTCGTACATTATATATGTAAGTGAATGCAATAAACATCGCATTATAATTGCTCATTGATTATAATTGTTGAAACTCAAAATGCCCAATGTTGCTACTTTCACATAACAAATCTAAATATAACAAAGAAAATTTATATCATACGATAGATACTTGTTTATAGTTTGCGATGCCGAAAGATTGCCTTAAGATAGTTTATACAGTGTTAAGAAATTCTGATAACTGATTAAAAAAAATGAAAATTTTAAGATATCAAAAATATTTTACTCTCCTCCGTAACCAAAGAATTTGTTTGCTGTTTATAACTTTAAGTAGCACTTCCAGTTACTATAAAAAATATATATATTCAATCAGTGATTCCACCAGACCCCTAAAGATAAAGATAGACAAACACAACCAAAACAAAGAAAAAACAAACATAAAACTGGTTGTTGGAGATATGCTAACTGTCCCAGAAAAACAAAAGCAAGACATACTTGCATGGAATGCGGACGTTGAGTGTGTTTGGAGCATGTTATTGTAAACATACTAAATGGGCTGAAATTAGTTCAGAAGAAAAATCAAATTAGTATATTAGTGTTGCAGTTTTTCAAAGTACCGAAATAAAAGAAAATAAACAAGTATGTTTTTACTCAATGGGGTAAATATTACCGCACATCAATGGTGTTACATTTATCCACCACTCGACGGAAGGATAATAACACAAATTAAATGCTTAATATATGAAAAGTTAAACATCACTGTTCATATAATTAAGGCTAAAAGTTTTCTTCTGAAGACTCTCTCCCAATCCCCCAGTGGTTATTCCACCGAATTTCGCTTCCACTTACTGTTTACACAACCAATATGTGGATATAGTGGAGGGCCAGAACTTGTCTTCTGGGAGTCGATTCTACCTTTTGGATATTGTTTAAAGTTCATTCAAATTTCATTATTTTTAATAAACGTAATATATCTGTTTCCATGTGGATGGTGAGAGCAGTGCTAACATACTTTTATTTTAAAACTTTTATGGGCTAGCCTCTTGTATGAGTTTTTATGTCTCTCTTTAAATTCCCTTTTCGAGCACATTTATATTTACATATTTCACATTTATATGGCCTCTCTCCTGAATGTGTTCTCATGTGTATATTTAATTTACCTTTTGCCGTAAATTTATATTCACATATTTCACATTTATATGGTCTCTCTCCTGAATGTGTTCTCATGTGCATCTTTAATATCCCTTGTAAAGTAAATTCATTATTACATATTTCACATTTATATGGCCTCTCTTCTGAATGTGTTTTCATGTGTGTCATTAATTTCCCTTTTTCAGTAAATTTATAATTACATATTTCACATGTATATGGCCTCTCTCCTGAATGTGTTCTCATGTGTATCTTTAAATTCCCATTTGCAGTAAATTCATGTTTGCATATTTCACATTTATATGGCCTCTCTCATGAATGAGTTCTCATGTGTATCTTTAAGCTCCCTTTTTGACTAAATTTGTGTTTGCATATATCATATTTATATGGCCTCTCTCCTGAATGTGTTCTCATGTGGATCTTTAATTGCGAACTTTGAATACATTTATATTCACACATTTCACATGTATAAGGTCTCTGCCCTGTATGAATTTTTACGTGGTTTTTCAAAGAAAATAATCGTTGAAATTTCTTTTGGCAAAAAACACACTGATTAGTCTTTTCTTTAGAGCAAGTCTTCGTTTGTATCTTGGAACCACAGAACATATTTGTGTTCTTCCACCTTCTTCTTGAATTCTTTTGCATTGTCTGTTTTTCTCTCGAAAGTTCCATCTTAGAAGTATTAGGATCTCTTTCCGCTCTATTCATTTGCTTTTCTACCTCGCTTCTTATTGGGCCTTGTCCAATATTTATTCCATCTTTGCTTGTATATTCACGAATTGTTGTCAGGTCTATATTTTTGTTTGTAACACTACCTCTACCGGATCCACAAGGAAAATACTCCAGATTTTCCATAAACTCTGAATTAACGTCTGCAAGTACAGAACATTTATCAACAGAAGTGGACACTTCGGGAAACTCGGAGTTATTTAAATTTATCTCAATGCTTTCTTCCTTTATGTGACTAATATCTTCATCTTCTTTGTAACTAAACGATGGACTTTGTGTTGTATCTTCTGAATTAGATGACATTAAACTGTTTAACTCACAGAATATTTTCGCCTTGCGATCAGAAAATGATTCTTTGAAATCATCCCTCAATGCATCTTGGTATATATTTTCACTATCAGTTTCAGACGCTGTGGTGCAACCCTGAGAGGAAAATGGAAAAACTGGTATAAGGGAATTTACAAGTTAAGGCATCATATTTGCGAAACATATAACAAAATTCTTCACACTTAATACATAGGTATATAATGCAGCCAGAAGAATAGCTTTTATAAAAACAAAACAAAAAAATGAAATGTAAAATTTCAAAGTACTACTGGGATCTTCAGACACATGCGTTAAACCTCAAACCCTGAATTCATATTCGAGCCATGTTAAATAAACTGATTTTTTTTTATAATTTCAGAAGTTAGAAATTACTTTTAAATGTACATCCTCTGAATTTCATTCAATGGATGGATATTAACATCTAAATACAACTTTCGTTGAATTTATATTGTTGCCTTTTTTTAAATTTAATTTTTAAAGGACGGACTATCACTTCTATGCACACTAACCTACACCTATTACTTCACTCAATGATTAAATTTAATAATTATTTCAAACTAAATCAGAAAGTAAATACAGAACACTAGAATCATTTTCACGAATAAACTAATAACACTGGTCAACAGCATTTTTGTCACAAGGAATGTGAATACTGTTAAAAGCCAAACCGAGGGTGCTGAATTCGAAAATACTATCAGTTGTTCTCCATATTTGCGTGACAGAGGGATTTATGGGAAATTCCCTCAAAAATCCCTTTTTATATTTTCATATCCCGGCTTTTGTCCAGTTAGCGATATAAGCACAAAAATACACGTAATAATAGCTTGATTCATAATACTTAATAAACTTTGAAAGCTTCATAACAATCGCATTATTCTTTCTATAGATATGGATGCTGTTTGTACTGTTCATTTTACCTTATAATATAGTACTCAGAACTCTTGATTTGAGAAATATACGACTTGCTTTACTTACATAAACACAAACGCGAAAATATGTGTTAACAGCTTTAAACAATACATTCGTTACTCTCTCTCTCTCTCTCTGTAGAATTAGAAACGTAAAACTCAAAGAAACAAAAATTTGAAATACTGACACGTTTAAACCCTTCCCTACCTAAATTGTTGAAATAACATGAAAACGCAGCATAAAGTTATTCTGCTGTGGCTAAATTCAAGTCATTTGCAGGTATAGTTTTTGAAATAAAGTCGGCATATATACGAAGAACTCTGATATATGTCCCTGAGGCCACAAACACACTCGTGGTAATGACTGACGTTTGGCAACGTTGCAAACGAGTCATGTCCAAACATTTTAATGATTGTGATCGCTGCCACCGGCGTCGTCGCATTGGCAAATATGATTGTGTGGCAAGTGGCATTGACAAATCTGATTGCATATTCGAATTTAGCGTAAAATGTTCCTCTGAGATCCGATATTTTCTTTCATGTGACAGAAAAATGTTTCATTTCGTAAACCATTGTAATTATTGCTTCAATGCAAATATTCGTAAAACTATATTTCTTAAAACTGATTCCCAACGGAACAAGGGACTCTGATACGTTTCATATAGAGAAAACTGCAGCACTAGTAACATGATATCGAGGCTTCAGTTTAGTTCTGCAAAATGCACACCTTTAAGTTTCACTGCTTAAATCTACATATCCCATTTAGTATGTCACCCTAGTTTGGAACCTTTATTTACCATTCCCTTGAGTTACGACATCCGAAAACCTTCTAAACCCTTCTAATTGACACTATGAATTAAGTTTTCTAGCTCTCAAACAGTATGACTTATCGAAAAGTATTGTATCTAAAATATGTTGAAAATGTATCCCTTGTTTCAGCGAGAGCCAAATCAATCCAAGTTTCTATTTAAAATTTTGAAGTTGTCCCCCGTAGAATTACTCCCAAAACGCCCCTCAATTCAGCAGCTTCGCCATGTAAGTTTGGACATTCACTTCGGTGTTAACATTTTTTGATTAAAATATTTCAGCGCACTTGGAGCTGAGATATAGATTTCGAAATAAAAAACCTATAAAAACGCGTAAGCACTTTTAAGACAATTTTCGGTATGAGTAAAATTGAAGGTCGAAACCACCGCCAGCTCAAAGGATTTTTAGATTCTATTTTAGTAATAACAAAAATGTTTGTTGATTTGAATGTATTCTTACTGTTGATAATCATTCAAAATAGTTAAGGCAAGGAAGTGTTTAATATATCCACATCGAGCCAACGAACTGCTGCTATATGCTGCCAAGTAATTCTATTCATGCCGATTTCAACGCAGCTTTATTTTTTAAAAAAATGGGTATCCTCTATTCGCCATGTACCATAATTGGAAAATAATAGATCATACAATCTTGGATGAAACAAATCTCAGAACTTTCTCACCACGCTGTAAAATTAGTACCATTTTAAGTATTACAGGAAATATATAGAATTTATTTATTTATGTTATTCGTTGCCAATATAGCATTAAACAAGCATTTGTCTGCGCTTTATTATTATAATCTCACGAAGCAGTTTTGTCGAAATAAAGTACGACAGTTAATATAGAGGGTTTAAATGCACAAACGAGTAAATATTAAAACAAAAAATACTATGGATTCTATTCAAAAATATGAATTTCACTTATTTGAGGAAACACAAGCACCTCACTATAAATATTAAAGTGGATGAAAAGACTGTTTAAAAAGAAACTGCTTTATAGCACTCTTTTATAAAAGGAATTGTTAATATAAGACAAAGTAAGACATGCATCTCACACTATATTTTTTATTTAACAACTTCAAATTATTCATTACAGAAATGGTTTATACTAAAGCTTTTGAAATATTCGTACGCGAAAGTTAGTACAACGGCTATAAAATAAAAAGTTAAAATATGTTATTAGTACTTCCACATACTAGCCCTCTAACTGTTCAGATTCTCAACGGGTTTATCATATTTATACACTTCCATAAAACAGTCATATTCTTAGTTTATCGAAAAACATTCATTGAAAAGTTTTTAATTAGCTATGTTATTAAGATCAACCAAGGATCATGCGTTGTCGGTTGCATTAAGTCATCCTATCCCAACGCAATGCAATATATTGGCTGCAAGCTAGAATCGAATGAATATATATATATATAAAAGGAACACTAATTTGGTTATGCGAATGCTAAAAATGATCTTGTAGTTCAAAATGTTTATATGTACTA
>JAGDQP010027556.1:1157-23411 GCA_022664845.1 Lepisma saccharinum
TTATCACTGAAAATACTCATAATATCTCATGTATTTTAGAAAGCAACTTCAGTGCCTAAATAGTTTGCATAAGCCTGTGAACACTTCCTTTTTCAAACACTTCTTCAAAAATCTTTAAATTACAATAAATCTTCCTTGCCTCCCATTTTTGTTAAACATCAACATAATTTTACTTTTCATAATCTTTTACTGTTTTTGGTCTGTGGGTGGGTTGTGAGACGTGACTCATAGTGTGTTTCACCAACCTTCGTTAAGAATCTAACGAATCGTTAATTAATGAACATATTGTATTTTAAAACGCTTCTTAACGATTCGTTTAAATCTAACGAAATAGTGAAATCCAGCACCAGTATTGTTAATGCCTGTACTATCAATAACACTCACAACTAAAAACATGCCCTTCCCTCTTGGTGTTGAGCCGTTATGATAACTTACTTATGATTTATTTCTTAAAATATACTAATTTATTATTAAATTACAATATGAATTATAATTACTGTAATCGGTACAATTAATTATTGATCGCTATAACGAAGCGATATACGGTATGACATATTTTATAATATAAAGCGCAGTCTAAATTTATCGCCCTTTCTTCATGAAATTCGGGACTTGTAATATTTTGCGGGAACAATTGGACACAGTCCTAAAACTCGATACTGTCACGGAAAATTCGGGACTTACGGTAACTGTATTTAAAATCACCAGCACAAAGAAAATCCAGTTCCGAAACAAACCATTAAGAATTGTTCAAAATGTATTATTAAATCTTACTGCCATCTAGGAAGAGTCATTAAAAACAGCGCAAAGTTAATAACCGCTAAGATAAAAAAAAATACAGTAATCTATTAACATTGAGAAAGATCTATAAAAACCAAACTGGAAAAGAAGCAATGTGACAAAGAAGTAAGGTAGGGAACGGAGGAATACACAAATATCTTCGCTTAATTATACCAAAATCCCTACAGCGTATCACTTTACAGCTAATTACTAGCAAGCAAGAGCATTAAGAGAGATCGCATTACATGCCAAAACTATGAAAATAATGAGCGGTTCCGAGTAGACGAGGAAAGGGGAAGTAATTAATAACAGAAGATGGATGGCTGTTTCCTTTCTATTATTATTATTAATATTTACCTCAGTAATCTCCATAAGAGGACGGGAATCTGATTGCATATTAGCGCTGATAAATGTCGATAAATTAACGAATGTTTCCATTTCATTAAGCCATTCTTCAGCCTCGAAATATTGACTCTGTAATTTCAAATGTTGAAAAGCGTTGTTTACAAGATTCAAAATTGATTTTATCTCATGTCCAAAGAAACTAGTGTTGGCTGTGTATATGCAGATAAGCTTCATTACAACTCCAGTGGATGAATTGACTTCAATCTGTAAAAGAATTATAAAGTTATTATTATCATTAAGATTATTATTGTTAACATTATTATTATTATTATTATTTCTGGCGGTGGTGGTGGTGGTGTTGTTGTAGCAACGTCAGCAGCAGTGGCCAGGCAATCTTCGAGGTCCAGTCGGTTTGGTTTACGAGCTATGGATTGACAAAAGGAAAGTCTACGGGTTCAAGCCCCATTGCTGATCATCCCCCTACTGAGGTTTCCTAGCTTTTTGATCAGCTTTACCTTTAGCTGGGCGATACATCAATTAAACCCTAACTGCTACGTCTAGAAGAAAACGGCCTGACATTTTATTTGTCCAGGACTTGCTAAACATCAACCAGTATAAATGAAAACAATTAGTCCTGCGAATAAATCCTTGTTTAGCGAATTATTTGCTAACTCTAATCGTTAATTGAACTAATAGAAGATATATGTAAGTGAGACATCAGCCTCGTGGTCTAATTATTACGGTTTGCGGAGTACGAAACCTCAGTGAAGAGGCAGGAAGGTTCCAGTCCTGTTGCAGGATTATATTGGTTGTTATCTTAAATCAGATTTGTATCTTTTCTTTTACTCATTAAAAGATACAATATCTCGTGATATGGTTCGTATCTATTTTTGATTAATCTTTATTTGAGTCTGGTCAAATAGATATAAGTTGACTTCGATTTCGTTACAAATGAATAGCATAGGTTCAAAACTGTGAAATACCACAACATATCCACCAAAAGTTCATATTAAAGGGAAATCCGTATTCATTTATCGAGTATTAATTAGTAACTTTGCATCATTCAAATCACATGCACCAAATGTATGAAGTTTTACCCGCGCAACAAAGCTATTTGACATAATTAGTTAACTTCAGGATACATCATTACTTTTGAGAATAACTTCCTAACGTATTCTATTTGCAATGAAACTTATTCGTCAATTCATTATACATGTCTGCGTTGTAAATATTCAATCAAATGTACTACACAACAATGTAGTTTTACTTCATTTAAAACTAGAGCCATTTCATCTATGTAATGTTTATAAAATCGATTTTCTTTTGTTTTTCTCAACTCTCAGAGTTGACAAATCGTCTGTCGCTGAATTACAACATTTTAAATAAAAGTTCATTTATTTATCAAAGCATATATTGACCAAGATTTTCTATGGTTTATCTTAGTTTCACCACTGCAAATGTACTCAGGCAATGCCGTGGCCGTTAACCCTTCCCTGTCCTCAAAATAATGATCGCCAAGGGGCATCATTCGTCAGAATAGTGATAGAATGGACATGAAATACCAATGATCATTTAAATAAGTTCACGCATGGCAGTAAATGATACAAATATAAAGAGGCGGCTGGTGATCCGGCGACCCTCTGTTGTCTTTGCTGGACGAGATAATTCATTCTCTTATATCGACGATCCTTTGCCCGTGTACATAGCAAACTCGACGAAATAGTCTCCCATGATGATCCTTATATCATGCTATGGTACTTCTGTATCTCCCTTTACTGCGTTTGGATGAGTATCTCTGATTTAGTCCCTCTGACGGAGTGAGTCCTTCTTTCAAATCTCGTCTCCTTTAGACAGTAACACCCTTTCCTCTTGACTTGGCACCGAATCACCGTTGCTCAGTGGTAGGGCTTTGGCGTAGAATTCGGTAGGTCGTGGGTTCGATGTTAGTGGTGAACCATCCTGACTGAGGTTTTTTTAGGAATTTTACTCAGTCACGTCAGGCAAATGTCGGGAGGACACCTAGGTCCTGGCTGAAGCCTTCCCGAATCTTTTCCCCTCCCCTATCCTGTCTTGAGTCTTAGATTCCTAAAGATCATAAATTAACAATTCTTGTCTGGCTTCAAAACAGTAGAATTTGGTAATGGTTTCCTTTGAAATGCAGTCCTATAGTTCACTGACTTTCCCGCAATGTGGTGTTGTGTATATTTGCAGGTGCGTGAAATCTAAGGAATTTATGAAGTACTAGACTTTTGGTAACTTTACTTGAAACTGATGAATCGATAAACGTTTAACACATTCTGCGAAATTACTGCTGTAACTATCAACCTATCAACGACTTGATTGGAATGCCTTTTGTTGCGTAATATTTCTTTAGTTGAGTCATTGTGTTTATTGGATCGCTGGCTGTCGTTGGCCTATGTCTTGAAAAAAAATCTAGTATTCTACCTAAAATTTACCACTGATATTTCCATGCTTCATCAATAAACTATATTTAGCAAGAATGTTCGAAGTAGGTATTAAATTAATAATCTAAAGATGATTTTTAAGGAGGCATAACACAATATTTGAAGGAACTGTGTTTTAATGACCGAACAAAACTTTTTAACTTCCACAATTCATGTTGTTTGAACGTTTTGACAATATTAGAGCACTTATCATAAATCCTCTTTACTATCATTCTTAAAGAAAAGATATCCATTTATTGACATTGTATAATGTAATCATATCATGGAGAATCTATGTAAGTCTTCAAAATATTGGTTTGGGCCTTATAATTGTTGCAAGTTATTTCTCTAATATGACATTGAGGTAATTGTATTAATTTTCTCATTGTATGCAATGTTATAGCTATGTAAACCAAGAAGGAAATACTAAAATCAAATCCACATAGGTCAGCTCTGTTTGCTCATGCTTCTAGGTGTTAGGCCGCTGGATGCGGTCGTTGATGGTGATTGGACGAACATTGAGGGCTTATATAAAAGCACGAAATGTCTCAAGTAGCGTTACTGCGTAAAAACTTTCACAATACATTCCTCACACGAAAAATTGTTTCATCAAATTGATTAATTGGCCGCGAGAGAAGGAAGTTTTACAGATGTTAGGCGTGCAACCGACAGAGCTGAGGTTCTCTTAACTTCAACGCCTTGTCTTTCAATAAATACTTGTTTACTTTTTTCTACTTTTCTCATGTAACTAAAACCAAACTTTTGATTGGCTAATGGAATTTTTAACGCACGCACGGTTGACGGAACAAGGCTGCTAAGTGGATTGGCAGTAATTGGCCAAACAAAGATATGACCAAAACAAACGTCACACATGCGTAATCTGCGATAATCATAATAGCAATATTGTTCTGCGAGTAGGAGCAGGGCCTTTAATCAAAACCCAGTCTCTTCCACTAGTTCTTTCCTCTACGTAAAATATCAGCTCCCTAATATTTTTATTACTTGTGTCTGTCTTCATCCTGTATCCCTTTCTCTCTCTAAATTATATACATCACTATGAAAACATTGCCCCAGAAATACCCTAATGAGTTTTGCGTCGTCTTCTCAGCAAACGTCAATATAACTCTTCTTTCAACTAAGCTCTCAAACAGTCGGGCATTACACAACATTAAAAAATGTAGTTGATTTCATTTTCCTTCAGGCTTCATTCTCGAACTTTCAGACTCATATTTCAGTTTGATACAACACAATACTTCTAAAAGAGACCACCTTCTTCTCAAATCTTTACAAATCGCTCTACAGAAGTTATCTTCACGATTGACTGCTTTCCTATTGCTATTTGTGATTACTTTCTTTTTTTCCACACTTCTTAGTTCTGTTATAATTCTTCCCGACATTTAAAGATTAATACTAATTCTAACTTCTTTTCAGTTCTTTCAATGCTGGTGATTGCAATGAATCTGTTCGTAAAGCTTTTTTAAAGTAAATAAGTCAGTTCAATCATTTTGAAAAATGCAAACAATTCTGAGGTTCGATAACCACTGTGTCCGGTCTCCCAATTTTGGAATTAAACGAGCATCATGGTGCCAAATCAAGACCTTCTTGTATTGAGAAATAGCAAACTTTAATGTTGAAAGCAAGATGAGACGAGGATGCAGATTATTGTGCTCAGTGATTACGCCAGCCCCCTTTGTGAGGGTGTTAGCCCTCTCCTCAAATCCTCGAGAGCAACACCGAGTCAAATATCGATAGAAACCGTGCAAAACTCAACTTACATCCTCCCAAATTTTACTTTACATCCTCCTCCTCCCCAAACTAAAAATCCTGACGGAGTCTCTGGTTACGCTGACCACAGCACTCCCGTTCTGAATGAAAGACACTTTGTTGTCCGAAAACCCTATGAATTATTTATCCAGGAGCTCGTTTCGTTTCTTTCTTTAATTTTTTTTTTATTATGATGATGATCGTATGGTCAATATTCTTTCCGAAGAGGTTTATATCATAGAGGTTTCTCAACGAGATAAGTTAATGATGAATTGCTATCTATTTCCATCGTAAGAAGATTATATTAACTTTGTACTACAAAGGTCTACAGTTTAAAATGGATTACAAACCGCTGTGTCTTCTGCCTCTGTGAACCATTGGTCAGGGCACTGGGGAAGCACGTATCTAGATTCTAGTTCTATTGGCAAATATTTTGACTGACGTTTTGAGACGTCTTCTACACTTTCTCCAGACGAATGCTGGAAAAACGCTCAAGGTAAGACCTTTCTAACTGTACTTTTAACATAATGTTACCAAGATCAGATATCATTTCCTACACAAACTACAATTTGAAGCAAAGAAACGAGTCTAACGTACCGCAAATTAAATATAGATCGTATATATTTGTTATTTCGTAGATCGTACATTTACCTACAAATTAACTTTTTTTGAGTCACTTTGTAATCGCAGGCTTATAATAACTATTCATTAAAATATTTCTCTTTACAAAGACATTTAAATATTTTTCTTCGCCTGCGTGCTAGACAACCCGCATGTTAGTACTGCTAGTTGGGTAGCATAACTTCTGCTTTGTTTAAGTTCCACTGCATTTTCTCTATCTGCCCCCTTGTTCGTATTTTCTAACTGTCCCTCGCTCCTAGTTATTGCTAGCGCTCATTTACCTATTGATATTTGCGTAACTTTTAATCTTTGAGTCGTCTGAACATTTCAGTGTTCCAAATTACAAACCCACATAACATCGAAAATAAGATACACAGAATATACAGTTTACGCTTGAAATGCATTAGTAAGTATTGTTTTTCAAGTTTTTCCAACAAACACCATGCTGTTTTAAACTATATTAATTGTCCTCTCTGAATCAGTGATCTTTCTCTTAATATATAAAAGAAGTTTGATTTTAAAATGAGAACGACATAGTTTATCCAGATACACTGTAAAAAATGTGAACAAGAAGTATTTAAAATGTAACCTTGAGAAAATTTAACGACAGAAATATGGTATGCACTTCAGATCTCTTACACTTTTCGAACAATAAAACATAAAACTAAGAAATTTTCTGAAAAAATGTGAACAACAAGTGTTTCAAAATCTATTCTTTTTTACAGTGTAGTATTGGTATAACTTTCATTATGATGACGTCATATAGAAATCGGATACTATGAAAGCCAAGGAAGAAAAATTCATAATCAGTATTGAAAGATAGGACAATATTTTCATAATAATGAAAGATTTGCTTTACCTTTGATTCTACTTCGGAAATCCAAGCGTGGTGACAATCTCTGAAGTAAGGAGCATCCTCATGAAAGGTTCCGGAAAGACTGCAGTACCACGAAGCATTTCCTTGGGCACCTTTAGGACATGCTTTTATCCCAGTTGTTCCTAAACATTCACTCCACTCGATGCCGTAAGCGTCTGTCTGATTGCATTTGTCGCATGCAGTCTTCTCAGTGGTTGCAGGGTCTGGAGGAAAGCGAATGATTATGTAACCTAAGAAATCTTTGCAGGGATATGTACAGGGTGTCTCCGAAATAATAGCGCCAAAATATGGAGGGGATTACTTCCATGAAAACAAGAAAACAATACTTCCTTTGAACAAATTTCGAGGTATGCGTCGTTTCAGAGCTACAAATGCTCAAAGTTACGGCAGCATCGTCACAGATGACGTTGCCTCCCCAACGTTGTGCCATTATTTCAGATACATTGTATGTAATACGAATGGGCACTAAAGAAATATTTTCGGTTTTCAGATTTATAAGCCAGTTTATTATTTTCTTTATTACTGTATCGAAAAGAACTTAACACATTGATAAAAGTAACTGTTACTATCGATATAATTGATTTAGTAATAATATATCCGAAAGAAATTAAGCAAACTTGCCATTTAGGTAACAATTTGTTATTTGATGCCCTTCCAATTCACACGCTATTGCAATATTGAGGTCAAAGATGCTTTCAGCTAAATTATGGAGACTTGCACCAATTAACTTGAATCTCATTAACCTTGAAACATGAATTTGGAAACACTTAAAGCAATTGAGTGACTCTTATAAATAGTTATGTTAATAGCACTATTGCTATAAACACAAGCTTACATGTTAGTTGATGATATTATATCGCCAAAAAGGGGGAGTGTCTTCAGGTGAGGCAACAGCCATTTATTTTACAATCTAGAAATCACTTTTCAATGTGCCAATAGTAACTTCTCTCTAGGGATTTAAATTCCTTGAATTTATTTTAAAGACTTTTAGAATCTTAGGCTCAGGTCGGGGTAGGGTGGGAAGAGGATGTTGGAAAACAGACGGCCAGAGCCTATTTTGTAGGTGTTGTCCAAGCATTTGCCCGGCATGACTGAGGATATCCCTTAGTCGGGATGGTCGGCCGCTGGGATCGATTCTTCCCTCACAGAGTGAGCGGAACTTTTTATACGTTCGCCCCACAGTCTATGTACTCGAGACTCGATAGGAGCGACAGTCAGAAAAGAACGAAGAAACTGCAAAGAATGTTTTAACGCCCACACGCTTTTCTATGCCGAATCCATTGACTTTGTCATTGTACTTCCCCGTTACATATAAAATGTTTTATAGGATGGTAAATTGTTATGTAATAACTTATTATTATACAGAGGGACCTACGTGTTATAAGGGTTGCTACTAAGCCTACAGCTACGTCTGTCAGTGCTCATTTTTTATTATTTTTTATTTATTCAAAGTGAGAACAACTGGCGTAAACCCAATTGTAGTGCTCATACAAGCATTGCTTTCGTAAAAGATATTCAGTGCGAGGTATTGTATCAAGGCTTGCAGAATTTATTATTAAGCAAGATAAAGTGCCAGCCCGTTGGTGCGGGGTAAGTAAAATACGTTGGCAAAACTAATAGTCGTAATACTAGTACAAATTATACTGCTGTTACAACAACTATTAATATTATTATTATTACTATTACTACCATTACAAATACTACTATAACTACTACAGATACTACTACTACTACTACAGATACTACTAAATACTATTACTATTATTAGTAGTAGTAGTATTAGTTATGCAAAATTTGGAGGAAATTGATAACCGCATGTCGATTTGTAAAGGGCACAAACATACATTCAATTTCATTTATATAGTTAGAAATGCCTTTTTCTGCTTGTGATTTTTTGTGTCGGCAATTTTACAGTCATACAAAGAGATACGCTAACTAACAGTAGGTGACACTGCAGTTTAATAATATCATGCTCCCTGGTGAGAATAAAAAGAACTCACTGGCTGGAACATGTTATCTACATGTATATTTTTTCCGTTTGTTTGTTTGAACAAGCTGTATGCGTGCTCGGATTTCAACCAAATTTTGAATACCTGTTTCTTGGGTCCAGGAATAGAGAATATAATTGTATATATATATATATATAGTAATTCACCAGATGTGATAGTGTAGCCAACTAATTAAAAATTAGTAATTTTCTTATGGATAACAATGAAATAAATACGTTGTTTTTCATGTTTCATCTAAAAAAACAATGGAATTAACAAATATTTTAATATTTTTATTCAAATATTGATTAATTGATAATTATAATAATATGTAAGGTAAGAATAACTATTAATAGTAATAGTATTTAATTGTAGTAGTAGCAGAAGTTGTTGTAGTATTACTACTTGTTCTATTAATAGTTGTAATAGTATTAATAGTAGTAGTAGTTGTAATAGCAGTAGTAGTTGTTGTTGTTGTATTTGTAGTACTAATACTAGCAGTAGTAGTACACTGTAAAAACTGTACCTGTGAATTGAGAGTACAAAATTTCAATTTTGTACTTCCAATTTTTGAGAGGCTGTGGCCGTCACTGATTCTCAAAAATTGGGAGTACTTGTAACCATAGTAGTAATTGAAGTAGTAGTAGTATTACAACTATTGCCAAAGTATTTCTACTCACACCACAACCAAATTTCGTACTTTGGCTAGTGATAATATAAAAATATATTTCTTGTAGTCGTGTTGGCAATATACTTGTGACTAGATACAAAAACATACTTCTTTCATCGAATTTATATGTATGGTGGGTTGTATATTGCTTAATATTTATTGTACGGGGGTAGATCGAAAAGTAAAAATATTGCAATTAGAATCAACCACAACTTTGATGGATTCGCTGTGCTTTACGAGACGGGCCAGATGCCATAGTGATGTTACCGCTCATAAAATGCATTCTATCTTATCTTAACGGTCCAGATGTGCTACTTAAAAATAAAATACCAAGTAGCAGAAAAGTTACACTAATTCCAATCCTTATTTGCAACAGCGCCGACATTTTTAACAATAATATTTTTAACTTCACGCAAAATAGTCTTTCAATGATTACACAGATAAAACATAGGGGGGGGGATAATTTCAAAGCATCAGCTATATCATACAAGTGCAGAAAAAAACAAATATTCAAGGTGAACATAAAAAATTAATACAATGTGTAGACTTGTATCTGCTATGAAAGGCTAGGGTTTTTTTTATTTTTAGATTTGTTTCATTCTTCCATTTGCCTATTAAATTTCCCCATGTAATAGAGAGAAGAGACCTTATTGAGATGTAATGCTCACAGAAGGGAGGAGATAAAGCAAATACCTGGGCCCGCACGGCCACTCAGGCGAGACTTCTGGCCAGTATTGGCTACATTCCTCCTGAGAATTTTGAATAATTGGGAAACAGGTTGAGTTAATTAGTTTGAACTAGTTCTCAAATCGTACCCCGAGCATGGCACAACCGGCCCCCATAAGCAAGCCTTGAAGAAATCAACTTTAGGTTTAAAGGCTAAATTAATTAGTTAGAAGATATTTTATTTCATTTTTGTGCCGAAAGAATAGATGAAAATAAACATCAAGCTCGTCTTCCCTTTACGGGCATGGAAAGTTTTCTTTCCGAAAGCGTCCAAATGTAATCGCACATTTGTTCCGGTGAAAGACACTGTTTTCAGCAAATATTGGTTTCACTGTTAAGACAAAGCCTTGAAATACATGGAAAAGCATTGATCATAATTTTATCATTATAAAACGTTAGCTATCTTTGCGCCATCTATGGAGTGATAATGTAATACGATTTTGTTGATATTTTGAAATAAAAAGGAAAATAATCACACCGTATAAATGTTCTTTATTCGTAAAATACCTGTATAAAGCCCTTCTTGTTACAGACAATCCTCCCATAGATTCTTTCTTTCTAATGTAAGACAATTTAAGTTTTGAGGAAAAATTCTTTTTTGTAAGGATCTCTCAACTCGTGTCGTTAAAGAAGTAGCTATGATCATTGTTTCTTTCTGTCGTTTTTTTTTTTGGGGGGGGGGGGGGGCGGTTCGGTTACGACATACTGTTAAGTAACATTATCGTTATTTGATGTTTTAGTACATTCGAGTCAATATTCATTATTTATAATTCTTGTCAACACCCCCCTCACGACCCCCCCCCCGAATAAAATATTCTAGAAGAAACACTGGTTATGATATTAACGATTGTAGTGCAACGTATGTAAGCAGCATGCTTCGCTACGAGGTTTTGTTTAAATCTGGCATGTTTTCAAAATGGTGGGTGAGGTTTGGAGCCCGAGCCTCTCACTCACACCAGCCGACATGGATAACTCCTCCTAACTTTGCTCTCTCATTGACGAGTGGATTGGGGTAGCGTTATGGTGTTGAAATCACATTTGTGCCCAAAATCAACTAAAAGGGGACGTTAAACATAAAACATTATCTACAACAAACAATCAAATGTTGACACCAATCGAGTAATAAAAACGTACACAACATTGTACAATCTCATTCAGGAAGAAAAAAACTCGCACATTACTAGTGAAAATATTCTCCAATCTAATAATGGGATTCTCAAAGAGAAAAAAAACTATTTGAAGCACAAAAACTTCTGGAACATTGAATGTCGTTTTTTTAGAGGATCTGGAACATTGTTTTAAGTCAGATAAAACAGTTTTCAGTGTGCTGAAAAATGTGTAGAAGCCAAGACGGAATACTCAAAGGGAATACTAATTGATTACGTATTATTTTCTTTAACTCAGATCTCTTCATATATAAATGCAACGGTAAAACAAATAATAAAAATAATAAATGTCAATTAATATCGCAACTTACCTGTGGAACTTGGTAATGCAGTGCTTCGAATTGCTTCAGCAGTGTCAGATGTTGATTCGTTCACGTAATCAAAATCAGAAGCATTACTATCTTCATTTATTTCGGTTATAAAATCAGTGTTTCCATCTTTAGTTGTTTCATTTGATTCAGAAGCGAAACTACTAATTTCGTTAATTTCTATGTCAGTTGTTGGTAACTTCTCCTGACTATCCTCAGTAAAACTATCGAATTGACTTTCTAAATTTAAAAAATCGTCGTCAGCTATTACGTCATTAACCAAGTGTGCTGTTGCTCCACCATAAACAAAATTTGTGATTTGATCAAGAGTTTTGTCGTCCAAAATGTGTGAGTTTTGTTCATCTTTTTCTTTGTCTGCCTTTCTGGTTATATCCTCGCTGTATCCTAAATTGTTATTTAATTGAAAACTAGCGACATTTTCTGATTTTTCATCACGTCTGACAAGTTGATGTTGACTTTCAAAATTTTGATTCTCGTCATTCTGATTTGGTAGTTGTTTGTCAATTGATTCTGGTGTCAATTCGTTGTTATCCACTAAATCATATTGATTTCTGGGGTTTAGTTTAGTTTCATCTCCCGTTTTTACTTCATTATCTTTGCAATCAGTAAATTCTAGTGGATTCATTTCTTTGAATGTTGTTCTTTCAAGTGGTTTTGACATGGAACTATGAAAGAGAATATTTCTATAAATGTTCTTAATATATTCATCAGCTTTTCTGGACTCAAATTGTGTTTCAGGATCATCGTTCACTTCGTTCCTTTCGCCGTCACAGATAATTAATAATAAATATTCACTTACAAGCTGTGAATAGTTTGAGAACCAAATTTCCCAGCGATCTTTCTCTGAAAAAAGAAAACGAAAATGGAACATATTATTGGAAAAGTCAAGTTTTAAACAATTTATTTCAAAAATCTACAAAATATGTTACCTTTATATTTTTGAAACCAGTATCCTCGAGGCAGAAGGCAATTTGTCAGAACGACATTATAAATAAAGTTTCATTTATATCAACTCGGTACTATCAAAAACACGTACACTTTCGTATGTAAGGACGAAGATTATGGTGAGATGAAGACGATGATAATAGCCATAATAA
Organism: Lepisma saccharinum; assembly: GCA_022664845.1. Classification (NCBI taxonomy): domain Eukaryota; kingdom Metazoa; phylum Arthropoda; class Insecta; order Zygentoma; family Lepismatidae; genus Lepisma; species Lepisma saccharinum. The sequence continues at coordinate 13,965 of JAGDQP010027556.1, forward strand.
ACTCCATTTTAGTGCAGTGAACGGCTGAGTAATAAGTCAATATACCACTGAATCTTATTTTTAAAAAAACACGAAAAATTACAGGAAATTATTTCACCACTACGTGAGTCAAATCGAGACATAAATACAAATAATAATGTTCTCCTTTTCGCGGGTAATAAGGTATAAAGTTAATTCTACCAATCATGAGCGTAAGAGTAAGAATAGGGAAAGAAAGTATATTCGTCATAACAATCAGGGTAAAATATATCTTTTTGGTGACAGTTATGCTAAAGGTATAAATTATAGATTACAAGAAACAATCAGAGGTGCAAAGGTTTTCAGTATGATAAAACCGGGTGCATCTCTTGGTGAAGTAATTGGTCCTGTGTTATCCTGTATAGATGTTGAGAGTTTGTCAATGAGGGGTATTATTGTAATTATAGGACGAACAAATGATGTGAGTAAGAACGAAGCTGGTGAAGCATTAAAAGCACTCAGAGTAGCTTTGGGCAAAATGACTAAGGTAAACGTAGTTGTTGCTACTGTACCGTACAGGAACATCCTGATTAAATTTTGATGAGTAAATAAAGAGGTCAATGAAAATAACTCAAAAATAATTAATCTGTAGGCGATTTCAGAACGTTAGTCTGTTAGACATAAGTAGGCTTCCTAAAGAGTACCATACTAGGCATGGGCTCCATTTAAACGGTAGTGGTAAAATATACCTTTGTACCAAATTGCGTGATTTATATATTCCGCGTAATGCTCAGAAACCTATTGCATTGACTTACGGTAAAAAAAATCTGATGAGATGTCCCCTTGTAGTGAAATACCAAGTAACTTAGTTCCTAATAGAGAGAGTTTTTTAGTGCAAGGCAGAAACATGCTACTGAATACGTAAACCCCAGTAGTTCATATGCTGTTAGTGTATTTAAATTTTATTGTTATAATGTACAAGGGTTGGGCAATAAGCTTGATTTCTTAGATGTGCTACTTGAGGAGGACTTCAAAAGTGTTTATGCTTTATGTTTTACGGAACACTGGATTTCTGCAGGTTGTGTTAAACTAGTGCAGTTGTCTAATTATAAGTTAGCTGCGAATTTTTCTAGAACAACTAGGCAACATGGTGGAGTATGTATATTTGTAAAAGATGATCTCAGTTTTTAAAGAAATTATTGATGTAAGTAAATAGTAGCCATTTTCATCGAAACACTATGTATACTTTGCAACTATACATCAGCATGGGGAACTTTAATATATTCTTTAAAAATATTGAAGTTGTCCTTGAAAGCTTGTACAAGAAATTCGGCATGTTTTTAATATGTTGGGATATTAACATTGATTGTTTGTGTAACTCAAAAGAAAAAAAAATCAACTTCAAAATATTTTAGATTCGTTTGGCTTACAGGATCTTATTGAAGTACCAACTCGCTATGACAAATCTGCCCTAGATCAGTTTATCATTACAAAATCGTGCATAAAATTGGTGAAACCATAGATTAAAAACCAGGTTTTTCGGATCATGATGCCATTTTTGGTGAAATCTGTATAGCTAAACTCACTGGCAGTATTAACCCAAAAGCCAAATCGACAAGAAAAAGAAATTATGCTGAAAATAAATATTAAAGAATTCACTAAATTCTTAAATATGGAAGATTGATCATCTCTTACATCTGGTGTGAATCAAACTGTTAACTCCATGTTTAATTTATTCATGAAAAAATATATATAACCATTTTTAACAGTTGCTCCCCTTTTAAAACTTTTAGATTAAATTAAGATTCTCATAAACCTTGCATAACTAATGGAATTCTGGTATCTTGTAAAAAAAAATAAGAAAACTTTAAGTTTAATGAAAAAATATATGCATGATAAAAGGTTCATATTATATTATAATATTTACAGAACAATCTACAAAAAGGTTATAAAAAGTGCCAAAAGGTTATATTAAAGCAGATTAATGAATTCAGCGGAAAATAAAACTAAAATGGCTTGGAAAATAATAAAGAAAGTAGTAAGAAATCCTTTGAGATATAACATTTAGAAGTAGTCCTTCCCAATGATGAAATATGTTCCAACCCTCTTAAAATTACGGAACATTTTAACGATTACTTCAGCACCACTGCTAAAACCTGGTAGAGTCACGTCCTATATCTCCTGAGCCTACTACTGGAAAACTTTGTCAAATACCTTCGATTAATGGCTCCTTCCTTTTGACACCCACCACTCCACATGAAATAATTCAAATTGTCAACCGCTTTAAAAATAAAAGATCAGCAGGTAAGGATGAAATTCCTGGATTTATTCTAAAGAGATGTATCCACGCTATTGCTCTTCCGTTAGCACTGATTATTAATGAGTCCTTCTCACAACACAAGGCATTTTTCCAATATACTGAAAACATCACTTGTCAAACCGCTTCTCAAAACAGAACCTTCATGTTATTTTTCAAACTACAGGTCTATTTCTCTTTCTTCCAAGTTTTCTAAAATTCTGGAGTCACTTATGAGTAAAAGAATACTCTCATATTTAAACTCTAATAACATTATATAAACTTCTCAGCATGGTTTTCTGAAAGGTAAATCTACCCAAACTGCCTTAGCTGAATTCGTAGAGGAGGTTACTACTGCTCTGGATAGTAAAGTTTATCCCTGTGTAATCTTCTGTGATCTTAGTAAGGCCTTTGACTGTGTTGATCACTCATTATTACTAAGAAAGCTTGAGCAGTATGAAGTAAGAGTTCTAATTAATGTTTCAAGTCATATCTTAAAAATAGATCTCAAATCGTAGAAGTTGCTTATACTAGGAAATCAACTTCTTGCAAAGGTACTTCGAGGCCCAGGCCGATGGAAATTGGTGTTCCACAAGGTTCAGTCTTGGGGCCACTACTTTTTCTGATTTACATCAATGATCTCCCTATCAATATATCAGAAGGTAAACTACTTCTGTATGCAGATGATACCAATATCATATTCAAAGATAATATAATATACAACAATTGCAAGAGAAAATCAACGATACTGCCTTTCAGCTTGAACAATGGTTTTATCACAACAATTTGCTTCTCAATATAACAAAAACAAAATGCCTTCATTTTCATTTATCCTTAACTTACATCTTATTCACAATTAATCATAAATGACCACATCACGGAGTGTGCTGAATCAGTTAGATTTCTCGGCATGCAAGAGGACGAGAAGTTTTCTTGGTGCAAACACATTACCGCACTATGCGCTAAACTTTCAACCTCTGTTTTCATTATCCGATCTTTAGTTATGATTTTGGATAAACAAACTATTCTTTCTCTGTATTATTCCATATTCTACTCTCAAATAAAATACGGTATTGCTTTTTGGGGCTCTTCTCATAACTTAGAAAGAATTTTTAGACTTCAAAAAAGGTAATTAGAATTACAAGTAACGCTCCATTTCGTAGCAGTTGCAGGAAGCTATTCCCATAGTTAAATGTACTTACAGTTCCTTGAATTTATATATATGAAGTTTTAAATTTTGTTAAAAGTATTTGCACAGATATAAAAAGAACTCGGATTTACCAATAAGTTACTCGCAATAGAAATAATTTACAGTTACTATTACATAGAACATCTCTTTTTGGTAAATCTCATTTTTACGTTGGTATAACCTTGTATAATAAACTGCCTGCTGGCATAAGAAATATAAGTAGCCATACACAGTTTAGGAGTGCTGTTAAAAACGTTTTGTACAAAGATTTCTACGATTCCGTAAAAGAATATTTAAACAGTAACAAAGATTAATTTGACATGTATATAATTAGTTCCTGTGTACGGTATGTTTATATAGGAATATGTATTTTTTTCTTGTATGTAATATAACTGCCTTGGCAGTAATTCTAATTTGTATGTTAGAATACATGTTGACATGTTCTATACCATTCTTACAATTTTTGTAATATGTATGGTGAAAAGAACGCATTAAATCTTATTTATCTTATATAAGTCTAATTAGGCTATTGAATCAAGTAGTGGAATTATAGTGATCTGGCGAAGTGTGTAGGAAAATGAATACATAGTTTGTCTAATAAATATTTACTCTCTTATTTTATCTCTTTGATAAAATGTTTATCTATTTGAGTTCTTCTGATATACAAGGGTTCTAGCCCAAACTTGGAACACCGTATTTAAAAGAGCAGTAATTCAACTTAAGTATGAAACAAAGTAATTCAATGAAATATTTTTGTACAGCCTTTCGTCTCTTTTTTTTTTCCTGGAGAATTCATTTTCCGTGTTACAAATTATTACAGCACAATATATCTTGGGTCTCACCAGTATTTTGTACAGGGTAATAAGTGTATGAGTTCTGATTAAAATATTACATTGGCTAAATAAATTAATTAAAATCTTTTTCGACCTGCACTGTTTATTTTTAATATAAGTTCGTTAAATTTGAGGAATTTAATATTTTGTTGTTTACCCATTACATAATATTTACTTACACATAGTAATTAGTTTTAATTGTGTGTCGTATCTGATACGTTTTTGTTGTGTTAATTTTTATTTCACTCGAGTTGCACCAGTTTTTAATCGCATTAATATCAGCCTGAAACTTTACCATATCCTGATAATTATTGATTTATCAATCAATTTCAAGTCATCAGCAAAAAAAGAGGGGAGTAGCATAGGAGACCCTTGCACATAAGTCGTTTATGAATATATTAAATAGAATAGGTCCAAGGGGTGACCTCTGAGAAATACCGTTTGCTTAAAAGAAACTTTCAAATCATTTCAAATTTTAATACAGGTAAATCTATTCTGTTCAAATTATTCTGAAGATTAGTATGATAAACTGAGTTCAAAGCTTTTGATACTTCCAAATATATTACATCTCACTTATGTTTGTTAACTCAATTCTCTTGGATGTTATTAGTAATTTGACAATGACTAGTTATTGTCGAATTACCTTGCTGGATATTCAATTTATGTTGACTGTCATGAATCCAGAATTTAATTGATATGCAAGTGCTGAGCTATAATTATTCAAAAATTCGTGCCATATCATTTAAAATACAGATAGGTGTTTAACTAGAAAGCAGATAACATATGTATGTCTCCAGCCTTATATATCGTAGGTATGATATGGACTATTTTCCACTCTTCTCGATATTATCCTAATTTAAGAGAATTCTTGAAGATTTTGATTACAAACCGATACAAAATAAGTATTAGTAGCCTTTGCAACATAATAAGGAATTTATTTTATCAGGCACAGTACTGCAATGGGACTTATTTTTTTCTAATTTTTCTATTTTTGTTATGAAGGGTATGGTAATAAGGTTGGAATATGTCCATGCATAATCTTTAATAACAATAGATCCATATGAGAAAAAAAAATATTTGAAAATATTCCTAAAAAATTTGAACTATTGCGAGACTAGCCAAACTCTTATGCTTTCACTTAGTATTTCTTTAACATAATCCTCCTCAGATATTAGTGGACTGATATTTGCCAATTTCTTACAGTGGTAGAGATCAGTGATTCCGCCCCTTTGGGGGTGTCACCCCCAAATCTTTGAGAGCATCCTCAACTTCAAAACTTTTACTATCAAAAATAGATAGAAACCATGTAAAACTCCACTTACACCCTCTCAATTTTCACTTTACACTCCCAAACTGAAAATCCAGGCGGAATCCCTGATAGAGACTATGCTGAAACTCATGGCGCTGAGTTAATGAGTGAAGGCCAGTTAATATGTAGGCTTTAAACATGCCTGGAAATCTGTTAAAAGTAAAGGCGTTGGTCAAACAGTGCATAACCTCACTCAATGACTCCCACTATTGACTGAGTGAGTAGCCACACTTTGACGTAGTGAACCGTAGGCTGAGAAAACAGAAACAAATATAAACACAAGACTAAAATAGATTTGAAATATACTGATTTGAAACGTATTTCTCGGTTTACCAAACATTTAGACGAGAACCGATCCGCCGTGGCTCAGTGGTAGAGCTTTGGCATAGCATTCGGGAGGTCGTGGGTTCGATCCCAGCGGCCAACCATCCTGACTGAGATTTTTTGCAAGGTGTTTCAACATGCTTGGATGGCACCTTCAACACAGACCCTGGTCGACACCTTCCCGAATTCTTTCCCCTCCTCTATCCTGACCTGAGTCTTAGGTGCCTAATGGCCATAAATACAATTAAAATTAAAATTTAGCAGAGACTAATCAAAATATGGAAGAAACTAGTATAATTCATTACTACTGCTCAGAAATAAGCAAGGATATCATTGAAATTGTACTACATAATGAAATAGGCTAGAAGACAGGCTGAAACAAATAAAAAATTAACCATCTCAACAGTAATATTATGGTACTTACCGTTTCTGCAATTTATATCTTGCGAACTTTTAATTGTATTGCATAATATACTGCAAAAGTATTCATACTTTGTTTCTCCAAAGATATCGTCAACACAAAAAGTGTATGTATTAAAGACATTGTATTTCTCTTTCATCAAAAGGAACAAAATATTGTCACAGTTAGTGGAATAAATTATTTCATAATTGAACTGGTGACTTAATTTTTTTAAAAGTACGTATGAAGATATTTCCTCAAAAGCATTAATGCTCGTTACGTAACTACACTTAACAAGGAAATAGATTAATAAAACTGTTCGGGTTGCTTTATCTGGAAAAACAAAACAAGATTTCTTTCTCAAAAATTCATTTTTTTCTTCATTACGATTCTTGTTCAACCATATTTTGCAGAAATTTAACTGTAATACGACTCGACTATTGTCCAACAGATGTAGACATACTTTTTGTAGCTGTCGTTTGAGTGTAACACAAGTAAGTAAAAATACTAGATCACTATTTTTACAAACTGATACATCTAATTTAATTTTCCTTTCTTGTTTAAACTTGTTGAGTAAATCGATACAACTCTTGGAATCGATTAACAAAGTTTTCACATCTTTCTTAAGAGTTTGAGAGATATAAGTCTTTAATTGCTGGTGAAGAGCACATATTGCAAGTATCTTCTTTGTAGACAATTTTCCACAAAGATCATATACGGATGGAGGTTTTCCAAATTCTTCGTTTTCAATTTGCACATGTGAACTGTTCTGAAAAGCTATCACACACAAAAGAACAACAAAGATTCTCATACTGTCCGCACTTTTCAATTTATTATTTCCAACGAATCTAACACTTTTCTTCTTTGTTTAAGCTTCTACAGAAGTCTAAGTGTCTTAGTTTCTAATCCAAAAGGAAATTTGCTGGATGCCTCTACTTAAAGAGCTCTTGCATCGTCGAAGTAATAAATGAAGGCTTCTGATATTGAATTCTCCGTTGAAGCAGCATATGGCTGTTTCATTATCGTCTAACAGCAAAGCTTTGAACAACAAACAACAGATAATATATCTTTTAAAGCATCGATGAACCAAGTCCTTAGAGATCCATTTAAGTCCATTATTTCATGTCAAGAACTAGACAAACAATGCGCACAGAGAATAATTGACATACTATGTTGACACTGTGCCGTTGATAGGCCTTCTTAGTTTAAGTGATTGTAACGCCATCTCTTCACTGTTTCACCGTGTTTAAATAACATGTTTCTATTCTGAGCATATAGAATGTGTTATGAAGTTGATGTACAGGGTGTGTCAGGTATAACTGACAGTTTTACAAGAGTTATAGCGGCAATACTGAGCGAAAGTTAGGCGAGTTCTTTACATCTTACTGCTCAAAGCATTTCAATCAGCAGATAGCGTGGATTGGCGTAACTAGGGCTTCTTTCCGACACACCTTTCGTGGAGAGGGGCTATTTGCACACCTCAAGGGAGTACTTTTGTTCTTTTCAGGTGTTATTTTGCGTGTCCTGGGGTAATATCGTCCTGAATTAAACACTGGGCACAAGTCCATGGTTCCCTAGCAACACGCACTTTCATTTTCCTGGAGATAAAGCGTTAAATGTTCACCTTTTCAATGTCTAATTCATGTAGAAACGCTGATTTAACCAAATTTTATTAAACAAAATGACAAAAAGGTGGATATTTGATGTATTTTACGACAAAGCAGCCTGTTATTACTGTGATTCGTACACAGGAAAACATTTGTGACAAAACTATCTGGTAAAATCATAGCCCAGGTTGATATCCCCTCTACATTCGAAAAGTAGAGCAATATTGAATATGGCTGTCTTCAAGATGGCTGCTGTGATGACGTACTCTCTAATATTTTACTATTCCTTTATTGAATTGAATTTTATATAAGGTCTTCAGCCAACATTTGACTCAGGCTGGCTATTCCTTTTATGTTACGAAGACTGCTTCTGAAGTAAAGGTAAGCTTGAAATCGATACTGATATGGCTTGTGTTAGAGTTATGAAAGTTGCTTTGTTGATTTTTTGTCTCCCATCCCTTCTCGTTATCTAATTGACAATATTGCTCGTACATGGTAGTGCTGTATGGTCTCGTTACTCCCAGGGTTATAGTCTGCGTTGGCAGATGAGCGGGAGTCTGGCAGTTGGGTCACCTGCTGCAAGCCAAAATGATGTCGTGCAGTTGGGCATCGCCTCTGAGCCAGTGATTGTACACTTGAATATCCCGCCTCGTCGAGAGGTATATCAAATCCATGCATTGACTCTTTTGCATCTACATCTATTTGACTCTCAAATTACGGCTTGATAGTCATCACCGATCAATCAACTCTCTGAGAGTAGTTCCACCGCTACCAAGGTTACAAGGTTGTCAGAAAAAATGTGAACTCAATGAGGAAATACAGTGGACAGCTTGGAAGTTGTTTTCCTATTTCACAAACGAAAATTTTACCTTAATTACAGGGATCGCACTGGCAGATTTGCAATATATTGAAGAATTTCAATATCTTTAGCAAAATCTGTCATCAACTTATTTCTCTGTCTTTGAACCATTCACTCATCATAAGGGAAAATAGTGATTTAGTGTTGTCATCATGTCAGTTAACATTACTTAGCCTGACATGGGTATATGTGCCATTTTATCTAGTGTAAACTTCGATGAAGTCTCATTTTATCCAGTGTAAATTCGGTAATCAAAAGTGGCGACAGCCCTTTTACTCCCTTGGATCTGCACTTGTAAATATATATCCCAACCCGTCTGGTCAGCGTGGGAGCAGTAGACCAACTCCTCCCTTCGGGGAGAGGCCTCATCCACTAGTGGATTGAATATGGTATATATATATATGAACAAAATTGTAAACACGAAATGAACTTTACCCAATTAATCATTAAAGTTAGATGTGAATAAGTTATTGTAAATGGAAATATTTTTTACTCTAACGAATGTATATGAGTTTATCATCGTTAGATTCGAATAGTTACCGAATTTCAACATGTAATCAAAATATAGCATTTTCTTCTTAACTTCAAAAAAAATTATTTTTTTTTGTCGTGGTTTCGAAGTGTACTGGACCACTGTGGGCCAGCTGTTTGACTTCAGCCCTTCGGAGCTTC
>JAGDQP010027557.1:472-21807 GCA_022664845.1 Lepisma saccharinum
AAAAAAAAAAAAAAATCAACAAAAATTATTGTTTAAGCCCTGCCAGAACGGGAGGAAGACATAGCAAATATATGACCTAAAGGAATCTTCAAATGGTACTGAAGAGAATTAACCACACGAATCAGTAAAAGTAGCAAAGAAAATATCTAATATTAATCGTCCACTATCATCACTTAAAACTCTAGAATGGGATATTCATTGAACTCACCAGAAGACAAGACAATCATGACCAAGGGCTCGTTTTCAAACCCGCTTGCGTTGTTTGCGATTAGGGTGAGTAGCCAATTGAAACACCTGGTATATTTTTATTACGTGGTTCAATTGGCTGTTCAGCCAAATCGAAAGCAAAGCACACAACGCAAGCGGGCTTGGAAATGAGCCCTTAGTCGCGAATCTTTTAGACGAATGTCCAATATGAGCGACCAAGTCTTCGAAAATACTAAACTTAAAATTTTGGAGATTAAATAATGTCTCCATTTTAAGCGATGCTATGACTATTAACTAGCCTAATAGTGATATAAGAATGCAAGGTAATACAGGTTGACAATAAAAAAAAATCCGGCAATTAATTAATTTTAAAATTTAATTAACACTCGTTTTAAAAGGTTTTTTAATGTCAATAAGCACAAAAAGGCAAAATGTTTTTTTAAAAAATCCAACTAATGCATCGCCATCCAGCGGTGAAGGAACGAACATACGTACCAGGTAAACCCTACTGTGTGCAGACGGCAGAAGTAAGACCAAATGTCTGTTTCTGGAGTACAGCGCCGTCAAAACATAAACGGCGCATCCAGAAAACAATGGTGTGTCAACGCGGTAAATTGAAAAATGCGCTCCGACATTCATGGCGGAATATTGATGAAACCGGAATATAGATTGCCGCGTGTTTGATTGTCAACCTGCATAAGTACAGGAAATAATAATACTTCGCACCACAGGAAAAAAATAAAGATTTCTTCTCCAATGAAGAAAGCAGAACTGGGCACATTTTCGCAGATGTGACAGAGTCAATAAAAACGTCAATAAATGAGCTTGTTTTTAAACAGCATGGTCACCACCGATCTCAATTGGTAAGTTACAAAGGCACATTGTATTTCGTTTATTCACTTACAAGAACTATTACTCTGCTACGATAAATCTTAGCGCTTGTAGTACCAGCGTGTAAAAGAAAACATGTTATAGATTTATGCCATAGCATCTTGCCCTGTTGTAGAATTTTTGCTTTCACACGCTGGCACTCCTGCGATTACTAAGATTTATCGCAGCATAAGTGCTTCCGTGTCAAACGGGCCTTACTTACGGTATTCCCACTAGTGCTATTAAGTGATCATGACATAGTGGCATTAGGTTTGTACAGTACATGCAGCTTCAATTTAATTTAGTTTTTAATGCCTTTAAGGAATTCTTTTGCAGCTTCAAGTAACTCAGCTACATTGATAATAATAGCTAATTTTTCCACTACTTTGATCGAGAAATGTAGCTTAAATATACTGGTGCATTTATTAATTAATTATAGCCTATTAAGAAAACTAGGCCAAATTTGCCTAACTTTTCTCGATTTAATGATAGGGCTTCTAGGTTTCTGGCTCGCTGTTACTAAAACATTCGAAAACCTTTCGATCACAAGAGTACATCTGAAGCGAGAAGAATTCCCAGTGTAAAGGATTTGGCATCACCAATCAGTAATCTAGAAGCGTCCCAATCTAAGGGTTACTTTTCTTACATGCGTGCGTAACTTACTTTGCTTGTGATTTGGGTGAGTAGCCCACGTGCTAGGGCTCATTTTCAAGCCCGCTTGCGTTGCTTGCGATTTGAGTGAATAGTCAATTGAAACACGTATTATAACACGTAATGAAACTACACCACGAAACATAACGTGTTTTAATTGGCTATTCACCCAAATCGCAAGCAAAGCATGCAACGCAAGCTTCCAAAGAAAGAAGCCTTTATACGTAGAACAAGCAATAAAACACTCGCAAGCAACGAACGCTTGAAGTAAAGCAGCATTAACTTTTCCTATAATGAACATCTGAATGAAAATAGTGGGGGTAGATAGCTAGAAAGGTATAAAATACTCTCTTTTTTTAACTCTAATTTACCTTAACTTTACAAGTTTGATACAAAGTTCATAATGTTTCTTCTTTCAGCTCATTGGCATCATTTTAATCACCTTTGGCTGCACAGTGCATACATTTTATTCCGATTTCGAAGGATTCTTGTCGAGTGAATTTTACTCTCCTCCCGTTCTACTGATTGCAACTGGCATTCTGCTGTTTCTTGTAGCTTTCTTTGGATGTTGTGGAGGTATAAAGGAAAGCACTTGCTTAGTAATGACGGTAAGTGATTTTAAAATGAATAAGGCGTGACGTCATAATTGAATGATTCCTGAGGACAGCTATTACAAAAGGATGAAACTGTCAAAAGATAAATTTTCGACGAAGTTTTTAAAATAAAGAATGAAAAAAAATAGTTTCAGATTTAATTTCTTTCAGTAGCTTATTTGCTAGATTATTTTATAGAAAAGAAAATCGAGAAAAATAGAAGAAGAAAAATGAAAATCTTTTTATGATAAATGATGACCTTGAATCTAGCCTGAAGGAGAAAATGTGGAAGGTTCAGGTGTTTTAATCAACAAAGCAGTAAATAAAATGTACTTAACCACCTCCAATTCTAATTAATCCAAGGTTTTTTAAACTTGTAGCCAAAATGTAGAAATAGGAACATCTCACATTTGTGCGTGTTCACAACCGCCATCTGTTGCGCACTAAACATTCTCACTGAGTAATTCAACAGAAAATAATGCTAAACCAATTATAAATTATTCACATAAAAGTTTAATGCATTGATTTTTAGTTCTTGTTGTCTTGATGTTTGCGCGAATCAAGAAACCGCATCACTAATTAACTAAATGTTGTAATCTTTTATTATTTTTGGCACGATTTCGTCCATAGTTTAAACCAATACACATGTAGTTATTAGGTGCTTTATTTCTTTACTGTATTTTATTAATATTAACTACGTGCAAAAAGTACTAGAAGACCAGCTTTATTATTCAAAGTTCTTTCACCATGAAGAATTATCCCGATGCAAGTCGGGATAGCGTGTTCAAAAATAAGTTAGAGATATTGCTATTACGTCACTGCAAACTTAGATTGTCAAAGAGTTTAGCTTAGGTTAGATTGTATCGTGTATAAAATGGTTAAAAAGTGCAAGGTCGGTAAAGTGTTTACAATCATTAGCTTAATGTAGGACGATAATATAGTCAATTTTTACATTTGGTGAGAAAATTAGAGAATTAACCGAAAAAGGTGAGGAATTTTACAGAGTGTGAAATAAGTAAGTAACAAATTGTTTCCGAAAAAAAGCAATGTTGGTGTAAAGAAATTTTTCAACATTTTTTAAAAAAATATGGTTAATGGTTAACTAAGTGCTACATTGAGATAATTTTTCTTTGCATACTCTATTACCATGGATCTCGATACGGGAGACGGATCTACTTCTAGTGACCCAAAATTGAAGCCAGCACAAGCCATGATCACCTGGAAGGTGAAATTGATAAAAAAAAACAACAACTGAACATCACGTTCCGTACAATACCTTATTTAAAATATTCGAATCTTTCTCCCCTCTTCCTTAGCTAGATCTTCCACACACCTAGGCATAGGCCAACCAATGAGACGCAAGTAAATCCCAATTCACCAGGCAAGATTAATCGAACACCGGCGTCAAGTTGACCCAGCTTCATTGTATTGGGCCAGTGGATCCGTCTCCCGTATGACAAAGAGAGAGAAGAATCTTCTCAGAAATTAGAACTTTCTATTTTAGGGGATATCATTACCTTCAAAAATGGTTTTACTGAAGGCATATAGAGTAGTAATATTGTCTAATTCAACATGTATTTTTGAAAATAATAAAACTTCTAAGCATTTGACTATATTGTAGACATTTTTTGTAATTTCCAGTATTCAGCTCTTTTATCTTTGATTCTGATCTTGGAATTGGCTGCAGGCATTGCAGGATATGCTTTGCAACATCAACTTGAAGACTCATTAAAAGGCAGTATGCTGAACAGCATGAACCGTTATGGCAAAGAGAAAAAAATAACAAATGCATGGGATGCAGTTCAGACTGAGGTAAGTTCTTCGTGTAGAGTACAGGTGAATACAGAAGGTCGGTTCGCATACATGTGTCTAATTTTGAACTAGCACCTTCCTTTCGAAAATACACGGGATTACCACTGGCGTGGAAAAGTACAACTACGTAGCCCTCCCAAAACGGGTTTAGCTGTGGAACCATGATGCACACTTGCGATAGTAACTCACTACTACAGGTTACTTTCTCCTGTGCTTTTAATCAGTAAGTTCTGTCCATTCTGTGAGCAAGGGGGTGGGGTTCAAAATTTGACATATGTACGCAGATCCACCTTCTGTATAGCGTAAATTATCTTCGTAATTCCATTGAAAGTATATAACTGTTTGAAAAGAAGGTAAACAGTATGAATATTTTGATACTAACATTTGAAGGGTATTGAGCAAATAAATTGATTTGAAGTGTGGCCGTGGAACCGAAATACATACCCACAACAACAACAGCTGCTACTAATACTACTACAACTACAAATAATTATCCAACTACTACTGTTACAACTCCTATCACTAATAGTACTATTTGTAGTAAAGGTAATATTTACCCATATCTTACGTATCACACTTTTTTTGCAGTTCTCTTTCACTGTGTGGCTGTTGGAAGAAACTTTAAACGTTCAATTCGCTAACCTAAAACGTAGCTAAGAATTTTTAAATTTATAGAATCTGCAAGCTCAAAAGCCGGCCGGGTGGCCGAGCGGTCTGCGGCGGTAGGCCATCGGCTCGAAGGTCCCGGGTTCGAGTCCCGGCAGGGGCATGGGTGTGGATTTTAACACTTAACAGCTAAAGGCGAATCGTGACGGGCCGAAGTCCAAAGTTACTAGACTGGCCCATATAAAAATAAAGTTTACCAAAGTTTTTTGCAAGCTCAAAACTCGATGTATCGCAAAGTATTCACTGAATTTCTAAACAAATAGTATTTTTAAAGTAGAATCAACGCAACTTTCAAATGTTGTATCAACTGACCCATGTTGTCATTAACGGAAAATGAAGGTTTTGACACTAGACCTCATCTGATGAGGGTACACGCTTAGTGTTGATCAGAACGAAGTTTGCTGATGTCGCTTCTACTGTATAACGGCTAGGTGAGAGTATTCATAAGGTTTATTAAGTAAAATATTACCTCTTTTGTGAATTTCCCATGTATAATAAGTAAGATTTTGATATGCGATTTCTTCCAAAGTATTCGATGAAATTCCAAATGGTAACATTTTTACAAATACAATCAAAGGAGCTTTTAAATGATGTGTTATTTTTACCCATGTTGCCATTACGAAAAATATAGGTTTTGCCACTAGACCACAGGGAATGGAGCAACACGCTTAAATTTGTCATAATAATTCGTCCCCTTCAAAACTAAAGTTGGTGTGTTTTGGGATTTTTCACAGAAACTACTAGATAACGAGGCTCGGGAACTTCTTTTCATTGTAGCATCTTGTAGCTATATGGATCTCTTTCATCCAAAAAAATATAAAGAAAATTGGAAGAAATTAATTATATTCGATGAAATATTAAGAACATTTTAAATCAAGAAGTGAAATTTGTGGACACGTAATGTCATTCGCGTCTTGCACGATGGACGTAAGCTTGTTTATTATTTTGATCATCTATGTTACTCCCTGGACTGAATTATTATAATTCACTACCATATTCATTCCACTAGTGCATGAGGCCTCTCCCGGAGGGAGGAGCTGGTCTACTGCCCTCACTCTGACCGGACGTGTAGGGAGAGGAGAGCCGAAGCTCTCAACTGTGATCGCCACTGTGTTTTATTCACAGCAGTTCCCCAATTGTCCTCACAGAAATTTTGAACCCCCACCTGGAATCAAACCCGGGACCGCTCGCACTGAAGTCGAGCGCGCTACCGACTAGGCTACGCAGGAGGCTCGGACTGAATTATGTAAACTCATGTATCGTGTACGCAAAAAACTATTTATTTTTCCGGCTGAACATTCCTTGATCTTTAAAGCTTTTGCATATGTAATCCCTGTATATTCAAAGATTCAGAACTAAATATTTATTATGAACCATATACCCTCTAAATAACATGTGTGCGTATACAAAGGACATTTAACTTGGCGCACTCATAAATGCATTTGAAATATTTGATGTATCTTCGGAACTGTTTTTGTCTTGACGGAAGCCAACGAACATTCCCGAAGGCGGGGTATATAAGTCGTTGTAATGCAGTGTAACTTCACTTTTCCTTGGGCTTTGGCCCAAACCGTTTCTAGGTTATCTTAAGGCAGATGACTTGGAAATAGTCCAAGACGATCTTCAATAGTCAATTTTGGTGTTTTCCTTGGACTATCTTTAGATAGATGGCCCTAAAATTGGTTTCCTTGTTTCTTGGCTTTATTGATTCCTTCTTCTTTCTTTATTGCTTCCTTTCTTTTAGTCTATCTTAGGTAGGTGGAGCAAAATAAACCCTGTTCTTCCTTCGCCTTGCTGACCTATCTTCAGGTATGTGGGTCATACTAATAGAATATTTGCCTTTCAGCTCATTGGATAATTCTGGGGTAGCTCGGGGACGTTAGAGACAAAATTTAAATGTTCTTCCAAATATGGAAAAACTTTACTTCAATCTGACTTCTACGGCTATAAAAATTTATGTGCTGAGTGTACAGCGAATAATAATATCATACAAATGATGAATATGTGAAATGACTATTAAATATTTCTTTAAAATATGTGGATTTTATGGTAACGTTTGTCACATACGTTTGCTACATCAAACTCAGTAAGAAGGTGAAATTACAAATTACACGAAAAAAAAATATTCGAGTTATGAAAAGTACACACTTCAAGAAAAGTATTTTTTGTAATTTTTCAAGGAAACTTTAATTTTCAATGTATTGAACATTCCATTGGAGAGTTAATTTGATATTGACTCTAAAGTGCTAATACACAGACTTCATTGTAGCTTTGAAGACCTGTCTGCTCGGTGACAGGTCTTGTAAGAATTTACACCAAACAACCTTTCCTTACCCTATATCAGAGTTGTACCTTTTATGTTTTCATCTCTCTCTTTATTTTAGTTAGAATGTTGTGGTGTGGAAGGCCCTGCGGATTGGACGAATAGCAACTGGAAACCACTAGAAATATTACCCTATGATATTCCAAAATCTTGTTGTAAAACTCCACCTGTTCCAGGATCCAGTTTTCCTTCCTGCATACCTTACAACGAAGGATGTATCACTGCATTCGAAAGCGTAGTTAGAGACAGTATCACCACTTTTGGAGGGATCGCGGTGGCTGTAGCCCTAATTCAGGTAGGCTGAGGAAATGTATAATTTAGATAAAATGTATTGCGACAAAGGAATCACGATTAGATATAAGTGTTGGAATTATGGAGGTGCCTATCAGGTTCATACCCTCTACTTTATTATGTACAATATTGTAATTCCGTGTTAGAAAGACTCAGTCGGTAAAAGACATAGTCCTAAACTGTAACTGTCCCCTGGTGTATAGGTTCCATTAACTCATTTGTGAAAAAAAAGAACAGGACCTTGGCTCAATTGAAATTACAACGTTTTCTTTCGCAATAGTTTGTACATTCGTGCAGTAGATTCCACTGACACAACTTTTACAATTGTGAGCTGGATGCTAATCGAGACACGTCACATGTTTGGCCTATGTAACATTGGATCTTTCCAGGCTGTGTGCTGAGGGAAATCCAATACCAGAATCTAAATTGACTATAAAATATTATATGATAAGTTAATCAGTAATGCATTTCTCAAGAAAGATATTTCATACAAATATGTTTTCCTTATCGCTAAACGGTCAGTCAGAGTTACGTTTCAGATTATAGCTTTGTTCGAGTGGGTTATACTACGTGAACTAGTGAAAATTAGTGTACACTTTTGCGTTCCAGTGGGTGGTGTAACCCAGTGCAAGCTGCACCTCAACTTCTGATGGCCAGCTCGAGTGCAAGTAGTGTAACCCAGTGCAAGGACTTTCTGCTCCTGCTCAGGAGAGACTGTATGTACGTGCAGACAAATGACAATCATGCTGCGTTCTCAGGGTATGTGTGAGAGAAAGGGATGGTATTGCGTGACAGCAGAAGAAAATAAGCACCTGCCCGTTTGGGCGAGAGCTGCATAAGATTGCATGAATAGACAACATGATGTCACATCCACTCACACAGTTCTGCACTACCTCACACTTCCAGTGCAGATAGTGCGACCCTGAAACCCACCAGAACAAACCTTATGGCTCGAGTATTGGATTACATTGTTCCTGACACGATGAACTATTAAACTATGAAGGGCAGTCAAATGAAAACCGAACACCCGCTAAAAAGTGACAATGGGATTTGTTTTATTCAAAAGTAATTGTCAGAAATGTTAATACATTTATCCCACTGGGAGACCAGACGATCAATTCCAGTTTGACGGATCTACAACCTCACCCACTCCTGCACTTTCTCGTCCGACTGAAACCGACGTCCACGAATTTCTTTCTTTATGTCGTGACAGAAACGCATACTCTTCCTCGTGGTATCGCTGCAGATGACTGAGACATGCAGCCATTCTGTCAATCTTTTGTTCCTCCGTCACTTGATGCGGAACCCACTGCGCGCAAATTTTTCGGAACTGTAGGTGATCTTTGACAATGGCATGCACGGAGCCATGGCTAATGACGACCTGAACACGAATTTCTTCCTCTGTGATTCGTCGGTTTTCCCGGATCAGACCATCAATCCGTGCAATCACATCAGGCGTAATGGCTCGATCGCCCTGTCCCGGGTGCGAATCGTCTTGCAGTGATGTGCGTCCTTCGCGGAATCTCTTCTGCCACTCGTGCACACTTGTCAGGGACATGCAGTGTTCGCCATACACAGCAGACATGCGACGATGAATTTCACGTGTTCCAGCACCCTCGGCCACCAAGACACGAACCACACCTCGCTGCTCTTCTTTGCTTGCTTCCATTTCCAATGCTGGACGAACACACTTTTCACTACGCTCACCTCCAGAATAATAACGAAACAACTGTGTGGACCTGTGCGTTTTCACTATGCATTTCTTCTACCCTACAGATGGCGGTATCGATACGTAACAACAGTGTTGCCAACTTTTGCGAGCAATGTGTTTTATGGCGGGTGTTCGGTTTCCAGTTGACTGCCCCTTATATAAACAGGTTTGTATATGGAGAAGTTCCGAGTCTCCGTAGCAGGGGCTTTAATTTGGCTCCTATTATGCATAGAGCTTTGAAACAAAAAATGCACATACGAAAGCGCACATGCAGAATGTTGCTGAAAGCAGTGGCGCCCCGGAAATGCTTCTACGGGAGCTACTTCAACATTTTCAATGGCAACAGAGTTTGAGTTTATACCCTTTGAAACGAGTACTACATTTTGAACAACCTTTAGAGGAATTTTTTTTATTTAGCTCACACCGTTTGGCAGCTGCACGAGTAATTAGCAGATCAACAATGATATGGGACATTTTGGATGTTGTAACTCAAAGGGATAGTAAACAAAGGTTCGACTCTAATGTAAATTACGAAATTGGATACACGTAATCGAACGGTGAAAATTTTAAGAAACAGTGGCGTTCCGGGAATAGTGCTACTGAGGAGGGGCAACTTGAACAAAATTTTAAGTAGAAACAGGGTTTAATAATTTGCTTTCTTTGAAACAAACATGAAATTTGGAGCAACAAAGCCTGCTCTGAGAAGTTGGAGCAAGTTGATAATTTATAAAGAAGATTTTTTTTTCTCTACAAGATAGACTAAATGCTTTAGAAAAATCCTAAAGATTAAGAATAGTGATCTCCCTCGCAGCCAGAGCCGATCGGATCTTGTCGTACGGTTGATGTGCAGTAGAGCGATCAGGGTGTTATACGTTTTACGGAAGCCTCATTGGAATTCGTCCAATATTAAGTGTTTCGTTAAGTATCTACGGATTTGATCACTCATGATATATGCTAGAAATTTCGAGAGATTAGCTAAAATATTTAACGGTCGTAACTCGTCCACACACTAAACTAGAAGAATAGAAATGTCCGTTCATTGTTCAATTAGAAAGTATTTTCATTTAAAAAAAAAACTTTGTAAAAACTTTTTTAAACAATTCGTACTAAAAAGGAAAAAAATAATTTTGTATATGCATGACTAAAAAGAAAAGCATCAGCGCACTAATTCCTTTTTTCTTTTTAGTCATGCTTAAACAAAATTATTTTGCACTTTTTAGTACGAATTGTTTAAGAAAAGTGTCTTTAGAAAGTCTTTATTTTATTGTTTTTTTTTTTTTAGTTATTTCGGTGATCTGATAGGTTTGTCTCAAGCTAATGTTTTCTGACTTTAAACCCTAAAATATTATGCAACCAGTTAAACCCAACATCGTTACAGGCTAGTATTTATTTTAGGATAAAGAAACACACAATTTTAAAAAAAATATGCTTTTAAAATATATAAATATATTGCAATCCTCCTGGTTTTCTGGATGACGCTAGTTTCATCTAGCATCAAATAGGGTGAGGGAAAAATAGCGTAGCTCGAATTAATGAGAATACTAGAGGCCAGATATAATGACGGGCGGTAGAGACTTAATTAATGCCATCACATCTGGGTCAGGCTGTTGATTATTTGATAGGCTCATACTTGAGAGTTCATAGATGAGGGATCCAAGGATCAATCCTGACTAAGAGAGTTTCTAGGTTGATCTAGAAATCATGTGGAAAGACAATGATTCAAAATTAACATCACATAACATAACCCATCTGCATGGTTTATATTATGAAAGTAACAATGGAATATTGTATTATCACCCGACTTACGTAGTCGTGTAAAATTTTATTACTGTATGTATGACGTCAGGAAATGAGTCAAATCAACGTTGCAAGATTTGAGAACACCACGAACCATTGTAAAAAAACATTATTGAATTTTAGTTGGGAAATAGTAACTTTTAACGAAACAGTCTTGCTTTGGATAGAAAATGCGATCTTTTGACATGAGATTCCTATGCTTTACGGATGTAATTTATTCATCATTTTTTTTAGTTCAGAATGCATCATGGATATCAGTGAAGTTTGTTATATGCTTTTTTTTTTACCGCAAAGCTGTGAAGGTAAACGTGTTTAGTTAGAAAATGACAAAAAAAAGAACTAATGAACGAAAAAAAATCGCTATGTATTACGTAATTTTCATTTATGAAAGTTGAAAAATTCATCTAGAAAGAGCGACACGTATAGGTAAGTGTCGCAATGGCGTGATGGGTAGTCTGTCGAACTTCAGAGCAGTGGGATATGACTGTTATTATGTATTCCTTAGGAGCTATATATTTTATTTTGTTGCTGACAATTCCATTAGTTTAAACAAAGTTTACTTTAGAAATCATAAGGATTAATTTGGGTCGTATTTTAACACTTTTTTTTTGCTAACTACAAACATTTCTTTTACTCTGAGCACATCAAGTGTTTCTCAATTTCAAAAAGTAAACATTTAATTTAAAAAAGTGCAAAGAAAACTTCCCAAATTGAGTGGTTTTGATTTTCAAGATATGAACATTTTATCTCAAAACAGTGACTTTTTTTTTTTTTGTCGATGGGTTACGTTTGAAAGTTGATCTAAAACAAATTACATTCCCATGGAAATTAAATAGCATAGATAGTATATATTCTCGAGCGGAAATTTCTCATATTTTCTCCGACGAAATTCCGCTGTAAAAGAGTTATCTCTCTTTTCGCTCTCGTAAGGTGAAATATTCCGCTGAATTCGAACCGTATTCCACTCTTCCGAATCTTACAATGGCAAGTGATTAGTTTGCATCTTTTAACACTTTATCATAAAGCAATCAGTTCTTGTCTCCACTATACAGAAACGTCTTCAAATACTCTTGGTATCAAATTGAACACACAACGGAAAGTTCGGCAAAGATTCAGACGCCTATGACGTGTTCCTTACGACACGATTAACTCACATGATTATGTGACTTCCGACACATGTGCACAAGTCGCTGAGATTCGTTGTGCGTGATAAAAAAAAATTCGACTTTCTTTTACCAACTTTCTTTGTCGACTACAATTACTGTAAAATCTGTATTAAATAAACCAATTTTTTGAGCAGCTAATCAATCTAACTGTGTTTCTTATATAATAACGAATCAATGTCACACATTATATTATCGATATCTGGAACGTGGGCTTGATTGTCCTCTGAAGCAGCTTTCCGTAGAAGAAATATCCATGATTGGTTCTTGTTTTATGTGTATTTGTGAAATTTCTTCTAATTCGTTCATATTTTTTTTTGCCAAATTTTTAGTGTCTTCTGAAACCTGTTTCGAGGGGGGGGGGATTCTGCCCCCTCAACCCGTTTCTCCGCTAAAAGAAACAATGCATATTCGCTTATTTATATGTATGTACGAAATTTTCTTACAATTGTAGCTTCTACTGTGGATTTAAGGACAGTGAAGGTCTCTCGTGACGTGAAGAAACATGAGCAAATAATCGAATAGTCAATTAACGGATGTTTGAATATTGATAATTACTTGTATAGTATAAAACCATTTGAATCGTTGCAATTATTAGAATAGTCATATAATTCGGCTACTGCGCTACTATTAGAATAGTGGTTACTAAATGAATAACAGTCACTCTTCAAATAGGTCTAATTGTTACAATAGTTGGTACTCTCTGATTATTAACCGAAATTCTGTTTACTGGTAGTTTGAAGTTTCCAATATTCGTTTACTAATATCAAATATTCACCAATAACTTCCCGATCTTTTCTCCGGAACAGTGCTCACCGGGAAACATCATTCTTCCAACTTGTGACATGATTAGGTCATAGTTGCTAATTATACCCATAAGGAAAATTTAAAGAAATTATAGAAAATAGCCTAATAGTTAATATTAAAGTATCTCATAATGGTCCATTAATGACACCACTAATTCTAAGAGACTTTGTCGTTTTCCATTCGTTTCATATCGCTGCGTGTGTATTTGTGTTAAATAAAAGCATTTATATGTTTTCATTTCAGATCGTAGCTGTGTTTTTCGGCTGTACTCTTGCTAAGGCCATAAGACGAGAGAAGACCAGGCGACTGATAGAAGCTGCAAATACATTACCAGCTCCTAGGAATCCAGCACGTCATCGTCCACCAACAGATTCTAGGTCATAATTCCACAAAAACACTTAACATAATAAATATGAAAAAAAAACAATAAATATATAATGACCCTCTTGTACCATGACGATAGGTGTTTTTTTTTATCGGAAAGCCAGTTGGTAAAGGTAAAATTTAACGTTCGTAGATTACTTTCTTTAACTTGTATTTTGATTAAAAACCAACAGAAGAGCAACAGACAGACTGTACTGTGTATACAAACACTATTATGTTTCTCGACTCGGTTACTCCATCACCGCGGAGAAATGATACAGAGAAACATCCTGTGTGTAGAGTTGCCACGCCTTCCATCACGAATACGAGAAACATTTTTCGATTCACCACTAGGTGACACCACTGAGCTGAAGAGCTTACTTTCTTCAAGACTGGTAATTTAAAACTCGGTGATGAACATGGATTTAGATAGGGGAGATGGATCGACTGGCCCAATACAATTAAGCTGAGTCAACTTGATGCCGGTTTTCGATTAATCTGGCCTGGTGCATTGGGATTTACTTGCGTCTTGTTCGTTGGCCTATGCCTGGGTGTGTGGAAGCAAAGAATGGAGGAAGATTGGAATATTTTAAATAAGGTATTGTACGGAACATGATGTTCAGTTGTTGTTGTTTTTTTAAAATCAATTTCACCTTCCAGGTGATCATGGCTTGTTCTGGCTTCAATTTCGGGTCACTAGAAGTATATCCGTCTCCCATATTGAGATCTATGCTGCTAAACCAGCCACAGACCTTGAATTTAATGGAATCTTCAAAAAATAAACTTGGATCTATAGACATCTAGCGGTGAATCGAAAGTTTCTGTCAGCATCTTAGGGCTAGTTTTCATGAAAGCTCGCGTTGCTTGTGATTTGGATGAGTAGTTGGTCATAAAATTTTAGAAATTTTAGTAAAATTTAAGAGTAAATTTTTTAAAGTTGGGGGTATGCGTTCAGCGATTAGGTGGGGCGATACCCCCATTGGGGGGAGTATGGAAGAATCCCTGAACTAATGGATTGTGATATTTTAAATATGCAAAGGGAACTTAGATGCAATTAAATGAAAATGGAAAAACAATTTAAATATTACTGAAAAGTTAATGTACGCTAATTAGCACAGAAAATTATGCCTACTGAAGGAAGAGATTTGACTGTGATTGGGTATTAATAAATGTATTACCTTTTTGAATGTATTATGCCATGACTAGATTTAATCCATAGCTTAAGTAATACTGCTTACTGTCAAGTGCGATACTTGTATACACAGAGTAAAACAATTGTCAACACTAAACTTGTATACATGATTTTAGTACTGCGTGACAAGCGAATACTTGTAATATTCTGTTCCTAGAATATTCTTACGAATTCATAAAACTAGACATGTTATTTTGCTGTTCATAATTTGAGCTTGCATTTTATTTTACATATTAAAGGTGATCATGTTAGTATTTTGCAAAATAACAATTCGCTAAATAATTCCTAAATTGTAATCTTAAAATATTACCAAAAACACTACAAACAGGCAATAAATATTTATACAGAAAGGACTTCTTGCATCCGTAATTTCTTCTCGAAGTGCGTCATTTGCACATAAGAACGTGCATGATATTTCATCTCGTTGGAACTTTCTGAAGCAGGTAATCAACATCAACATTGGAAAAAATTTACTATGCTTATGTTCGCTCCAAGGTAGAATATGCTTCTTCTATTTGGAATCCATATCAATTGAAACATTGCCAACAATTAGAGAAAATCCAATCAAAATTTCTTAAATTCCTGACCTTTAAAGAAACTCGAATCTATCCTGCTTATGACAGTTACAATGCAGTCATTAAGAACTTCAATATTCAGAGCTTAGAACAAAGGCGCAACATTGCTGATCTGTTATTTCTACAAAAAATTGTTCAAAATAAGTTAGATTGTATGGATTTAGTTTCGACATTACAGTTTCGTGTCCCATCATCTAAAACTCGCGTTAATAATACTGGTTTCTTCCACTGTAAAAAGGCAAGAACCAATATCTTAATGAGGTCACCAATCTGGAGAATTTGTACTATATATAACCAACTCTGTACAGTTCACAATGATCTGGACGTATGCTATATGTCACCTAAAGAATTTAGAGATACAATTGTCAATAAACTCTGTACAACTACTTTGTAAAGCTTAACACTATAATTAGGCCATTGCCTGTTGTGTTGTCACTAAATAAATAAATAATGCCAAATCGATTCGGGAGATTATAAGAAAATGAGGCGGTAATGAACATTCAGTCTTCAACACACTGAGGTAGCACTAAGCGCTGAGTGAGCATTTTAATCGTGTTGGTTGCTACCTATAGGCAAACCAATAAGATTCAAGTGCTCTCTCAGCGCTCAATCCGTTGAATGCGCCCATTTTAAATTCTCGCTCTCTTATTTACTCCCATGGATCTAAATACGGGAGATGGATCTACTTCTAGCGACCCGAAATTGAAGCCCGCACAAGCAATGAGTATCTGGCAGGTGTAATTGATTTAAAAAAACAACAACTGAACATCACGTTGCGTACAATACCTAATTTAAAATATTTCAATCTTCCTCCTCTCTTCCTCAGCTAGATCTTCATCCATTCTTTGCTTCCACACTCCCAGGCATAGGCCAACCAATAAGACGCAAGTTAATCCTAATCATCCAGACGAGATCAATCGAAAACCGGCATCAAGTTGACCCAGCTTAATTGTATTGAGCCAGTCAATCTGTCTACCGTATTTACATCCATGGTTTACTCCCATATATTTCAGATTCTAAAAACTCCTGTAACTTATGGATTATTTGAGCTTTTGAACTGGAACTTTTCCAACAGTTAGCTGTCCGTGTTTAGTACTTGTTAGGGGCGAAAACTTTATTTGTTTAATCTTTCCCTGTAATCTTCTTTTGTCTTTAACAACCCTCTTTAATTTCCACGAGTTTTTCTGTAAGTGTACCGATATAAGATCTACTGTGTAAGTAATTAATTACCTACAGATTTAAATAATTTCACGTAACAAGAAGTTAATTGATCAAATCGTCAATTATACATAATAAAGTCAATGTAATCCTCATAAAATCGCACGAGCAAACAGGAATAAACAAAAGAAAGTGTACAAATTTACAAATGTTATTGTAATTGAAGAAATTTAAATCAAGATTAATTTTTGTAGAACATTCGAGATTATAAGTTTTAATACGTATTTTTTTTCTTAATAAACTGCAAGATTATTTGAATGGACAATGCACACATTCTGGTGATTTTGCACGACTGCTATAAACTTTGTTAATGTCAATAAAATGTGAAATAGACATAAGTTCTTGTCGTTAAAGAATGCATGTGTAAATATATCCTATGAATTTGTTTAAATTTGATTATTTATTATGTTTAACTTTCACGTACATTTTGAAGCTGTTAAAAATATCCTAAATTGAAAGACAGTTATATATTGAATAAACAGAAATTTGTCTAGTACTTTTATTCTTAGTGATAATTTATTGTGGGTTTTCTCAAGAATTAACTGTCTAGTCCATTTAGTAAAAACTAACATGCAGAGCTACATCATTTTTTCCAGTAGTGACGTATATAAACTGAAGTGCCAAAAGTCATGTGATACCTACCTAATAACGTGTCGGACCCCCTCGAGCACGGCTAAGTGCAGCAACTTGATGTGGCAGGGACGCGGCAAGTCGTTGGTAGTTCGCTGGAGGAGTGTGTAGCCACGCAGTCTCGATAGCCGTTCATAATTTGGTGGTTGTTGCAGGTGGAGAATAGGCACGAACAGGCTGCCAAAAACATTTGTACAGTGCATGGCGACAACGCCATTAATGAGAGCAATGCTTACATGTTTAAATGCGTTCAACAGCAAATGACACTGGAATTCGCCACATAGATGGATTGTTGCCATACGAAGAGTCTGGATTTCCTTCATAGATCCTTGGACCATACAACCGTCGGAGACGCTTGCAGTCCATGGGGAAAGTTCAGAAACTTTGTGCGTAGGTTTCTGACATGCTCAGCGACAACAACAAAGGCCAACGTGTAGGCCTTCTTACTCGCTCTTCTCGCCAACATCAACATCTTTTTGTCCATAATTATTACGGGTGACGAAAAACTGTGCCTATACATCAACGTCACATACAGCAAAAGGCGGCCCAACCCAAAAGGAAAGGGAATGCCTTACGTGAAAAGTGAACTGCATCCACGCAAGGCGTTGTTGTCCATTTGTTGGGACCAAAATGGAATAATTCACTTTGAACTGCTTCCCAGGAATGTGACAATAAATGATGAGCTGTATTGCAAACAACTACGTTTACTGCCGGCGGATATTGTCGTGAAACGACCAGCAAGCAAGGAGTAGGTACCAGAAAAGACAAGGAACAGATGCAAATTTGAACAGAGTACGAGCCTAAGTGGACTCAGATTGATGATTAGGCGTGAGACTAAGACTATAACAGCAGTAGAAGTGAATGTGAATAAGGAAACAGTGAGATAGATTGTGACATAGGATATGGGTGGCTCAAATCTTTTTAGATGACCAAGCCTCGGAGAATGATGCGTTATAAATTGACGAGTTTCTGGTTTCTATTAAAATAAATGAACTATCCATATTATGCACCTGACTTAGCCCCTACAAGCTGTAGCTAATTCCAAAATTAATAAAAAATGTCCTGAAGGAACATATTTACTGATATTCCTGACATCCTACGCAACCTGACATTTTTTCAACACGGACACTTAGGCCTACCACATCCTCTGATACTGGAGAATGAACAATTAACTTGATCTGTGGCTCATGAAAGCGAAGTTAGAACATGTCGAAACATGCTTGCACACGTGAATTTGCCTTACTTCCAGCCTAGCGGTATGCTGCGATCATTCCGGGAATTAAGTTGCCACTTCTCATAAGGTCGGTTTTTCATGCAGGTGATAGTCACGTCCTTTGCGATTAGGCTGAGTAGCCAATTGAAACACGTGTTTAAATATTGCTATTATCTATTCATCAAGCAAATCAAGCGACTATCGAGTGCATGAAAAACCGGCCTAAGTTAGAACTACTACAAAACTCGTAATAATACGTTTAAATACTGTTTAGATAGCAAGGAAAGCCATTTCCAATGTTTATTCGTATTAGGAAATCACCAAAATGCATAAAAATGAAGCATCTTCTGTTTTATGCACGCGAAGTACAGCAAATATGTTTTATTTTGCGAGAGTCATAAAATCAAGACTGATATTGCCAATTAAAGTGCCAATAAACTGGCTTAACATTACTCACAAGTGTTGTTATGTAGCTTATAAACACACATTCCCATAAAAAGGTTACTTTCTCTTTCTTAAAGAAAATGCTCGGAATACATCTAAGTTGAGCGACATGATAACAGTTCCTAAACAGTTAAGAACATCCTGTTATACACATTTTCTATACTTACGTAGTCATCATAGTTGACCTTGTGGGTGGGGTGGAGAAAAATTGCTTTGTTTGTTAACCTTATCAGACACCTTGCAATGTAATGGTTCCTCCAAGATAACACAAGACTTTTAAAAAATATGGCTCATAAATTATCCTTCTTTAAGCTGTAACTTCGTCAAAGTTAACCGGCCGCACTCATCAACCACTTCAGTGTTCCATTTTAGGTGTATTTGAATACGGAAAAACGATCGGTACAATGTTATCTGGAGGTCTTGCAGTGCTTAGAAATGTGTTGTTTATTTTTAATTTCATATTTGTGGTGAGTTTAGCTTTCTTTTGTTTCTTTAGTTGTTCTGTGCACAACTGTAGACATAACTATTTATAAGCATGTAGTATTTAAATAGCAAATTGGGGTTAACTTTAAATTCACTCAGCCAAATTTGCCAAAGCATACAAGAAATTTAATGATGGCAAGTCTGTTTAGTGGTACTGAGAAGTTGAAAAGAAGACGGTAAATCATGTAATAGGTGGAGTTAGTGAAATGTTTGGCATTACATTTTTATACTGAAGGATGGGGAATCATTACTTACCACACAAATTAGTATATTTGTTGGCATAATGTAATAAAGTGTTTTTTAAACACAAGAAAACTTCTAAACTCAACGTGAATGTAAGTAACTACGTAGTTAAATGACTAAAGAATATGAGTTGCGTCATTATTTATGTTTTATTTTAACCAGTTAATGTTACTAGGGGGTGAAAATAACTGGTATGTCCTTTATTCACAGAGCCCATTTATTGGCATCTGTGCCAAATACTGCTTTAAGCAGTGCCAATGACTTTCAGTTCCGCAATATTCACTTCTGATCTCCATTACTAGCATGTTACATACAAATTAGGTTTAGGCGTTGACTTAAAAAAGAAGTATTAGGTTGGTGCAGAAATTCTGTCGGTGTTCTTATCATTCTAATCAAGTACTAATAACGAATCAAGGAATCTCAGAAGTCTAATCAATAATATAGTCTTCATCATTCTGCACGAGTGACTTCCATCATTCAAAGAGCAGAGCTGAAACCGGGTCACTTTTGGAGACAGGATTGACCCGGTCCTAAACCTGACCGGATCGACTCGGAAATCTGATTGACCCAGTCATGTCCGTAGTGACCTGACTGACCCGGCCTTGACTCAAATCACCTGACATTGAAATTAAAATTGAAATTATTTATGGCCTTCAGGTACCTTTGGCTCAGGCCGGGATAGGGTAAGGGAGAGAATGAGGAATGTAGCGGCCAGGACCTTACTTAATGTGCTATGACTGGTTTGCAGCAGAAGAGGCACAGTTTTTTTTGTCTGGCATCCACACATTGCCGAAACGATGGCAGAAATGTATCGCTAGTGATGGCCAATACTTCGAATAAAATAGTTCTTAGCATTGTCATCCAATCACTGTGTCTTTTCTGTACATAAATTCCGGTTTCATATTTACGCACCTGGTAATGCTGTAAGTCACGCAGTGTTACCATCTCAGACTAAAATTATATTTAAGGAACTTTTTTTTCCCTCCTCAAATGTTTTCAATATTTCTTGGCATAGGATATAGAGTATGTTTGACTGTCAGCATTGTTTTTAAATATCAAGGGTTAACCATTGTGCGCATTCAACGGTCTAAGGTAGCTCTAAGCGCTGAGAGAGCATTTGAATCTTATTGGTTTGCCTATAAGTAGCAACCAATACTATTAAAATGGCCTCTCAGCGCTTAGTGCTACTTTAATCCCGTGAATGCGCCCATTGATATCTTCTAGTATCTACAATTTTTGTCACCTAAAGTTGTGAACTAATTCTTGAAAGAAAAAAATGAGCGGACTTCGAAGGGACGAAGCCTTGAATTGTACGAGGTATGAACAATTAACCCTTGATATGTAAAAACTTGACGTAGTACCATTTTTATGATGAATTGAGAACATAAAACATTTAATTAACAACATTAGGCCTGCTTCTCAGCAGAGGACTGGTCAATATCTTCAAATTACGGTAGAGAGTTGTGGAGCTTGTAAAGTAGGATCATCACTACAAACCAGTATGCGAATTAGCGGGCAGGATGCCTGGGATTTCCCACCCTGACAATTTTTTTGCGTTCCTGCCAGGGATAAATTTCTCCCCATACAAGATGTTTCGATCAAGATTAGATAGCAAAATCGGAACATTTTTATTTAGCAGAAGTGCGTGGAAGTGACAAGTGTATATGAACTTTTACTAGCAGCTAAGAAGCCTATTTGGAAACCATTTCTGCATTCGGGAGGTCATGGGTTCGATCCCAGCAGCCAACCATCCTGACTGAGGCTGTTCCAGGGGTTTTCCTCAGTTACACGAGGTAAATGACGAAATGGCACCTTCAACATAGGCCCTGGCCGACATCTTTTCGAATCTTTCCTCTCCCCTATCCAGGCTAAGCCTTAGATGCCTAAAGGCCATAAATAAAAATTCAATTCAAGCCATTTCTTTTTGTGATTTTTATGAAGTAGCTTAATGTGACGTTTTAGTCTGATTGATTTGATTTAGTAGTCTAACCATCTATTAGAAAATGAGACTGCATGCCTTCCCTTCTCTCTCTCTCTCTCTCTCTCTCTCTCTCTCTCTATATATATATATATATATATATAT
>JAGDQP010027558.1:0-24891 GCA_022664845.1 Lepisma saccharinum
GTAAACTTACAGATTTCCAAGGAGAATTTCCGGAACCGAAGACGCGTAACACTCATACGAACTAAATTTAATAAGACTTTCAATAAAAATGAAAACTAGGAAACCATTTAAATAAAAATAATGGTTGAGCGACATTGTTAGTTTCATTGCCATTGTTTCTGCAAAACTCTAGAAAGACACGTTTAAGTTTGTCGCTACGCCACACTGGTCTGCGCATATAGAAACAGGTGTTCTAATTGATATTCAATTCCAGAATTTCGTCCTCAAGTAAAGCCAAAACTAATGGAATGAGAATTTCGATCCCATGAAAACCAAGAACAAAATATCATCGTCCTTTATTTTGCCTATGAACTATGAAATTTTGTATTATGAAATATTACATCCAGGTCGAAAATAGAAGACAAATAAAATATCCTCCCCGAAAAGACTAAACTGAAGAGGGCGAATTACATA
Organism: Lepisma saccharinum; assembly: GCA_022664845.1. Taxonomy (NCBI): domain Eukaryota; kingdom Metazoa; phylum Arthropoda; class Insecta; order Zygentoma; family Lepismatidae; genus Lepisma; species Lepisma saccharinum. Next base: position 454 of record JAGDQP010027558.1, read on the forward strand.
CGACTTGTACTGAAGGACGGAATTAAAATACATATAAATAATTTTGTTTCTGAAGGACTTCAACGCCTTTTTATTTCAAAGGATGCTGAATTCGACTCTGAAGTAAAACATTTTGAATTCTGTATATACCGCATATTACAGCAGAGCAAATAAGCACAATACGAAAGTGCACTCGGTGCCAGAATGCTGAACAGTGTTCAAGGGTGACCAGAAAGCATGGGCGGATCTCGGAATTGACACAGTATGGTCGGGCCAGGCTAAATGCTTCAAGAGACCAGGTTAAATCTTGCTGTAGTCCGTTATACTTGAAGTTTTGTTGTGTGGATAAACAAAAGTTACTTTAACGAATTGGTCGTACTAAACTTTAAATACTGTATTAACTGAATGTGAAGGATCCTGAATAGTTCCTTACAGTGCCAAAACTCTCACAAGCATTTTCTTGTCAGCTAGCTTTGTGCTTGCCCAGGGTTTCTTTAAGAGAAACCTCTCCGTCAAACAGTTGTACAGCTCTGAAGGTACTTTTAAAGTCTCCAGGAAATTTGAAACCAGGGGCGGACTATCCCGGCGGAAAACCAGGAAATTACCAGTTGGGCCCCTGGCGGCTATTGTGTCTTAGAAGCGGCTTATTAAACAAGACAACTTAATCCACTTTTGCTTCTACCTGTACCATTAGGGTCTTGCCATTATTCTAAAACTAAGAATTGTGACTCCCAAGATTTATGTTCAACATAATGCGGTGTTGATATTATAATCTCAGCAGGCATACTGTAGGGCCCACACAAATCGCAAGAAATGTCCTGTAAAGTTTAAGGATAAGAGCGCAAGTCTTTAATACATTCATACTTTTTTAAGGAACAATACTTACATTTTTGTATTTTGAGACCTGATCATTATCCTAAAGGTCCTTGCAAGTTTTGCGGGGACCACTACCAGGAACGGTACTGAAGGCCCTTCGAAGGTGTTTTTGAAACCCACACCCGCCAGTGTAGTGCATTTCAGCCATGGCGGAATCTGGCAGTACCAGAGCACTTTTTGGACGTGTTTACCTATTCGTATATCTGTAGGGAAATTTATACAATGAAGAGGATAGTAGCGCCAGGGGACTTTTCTCTGTAGAAGTACACCACTGTACGCACAACAACACCCACTATCACTAGAGCCCTTTCGTTTCCCGGAAGAGGCCACTTGTTTAACAGTCGATCCCTGTTTCAAACTAGGTTTCACATGCTATTACCAGTGGTGTAACTAGTTTTTTCGCCCCCCTGTAAAAATCTTTTAGGGACATTGTGCTAGCATCATCTCCTACATGTCATTTGAGCCAGTGATTTATCCACACATCCATTAAAAACAAACACTGCAACATTTTTGAACAACCCTGATATATTATTGTAAACATTTCTTTTCCTGGTGAATGTTATATTTCAATTCGTGTTTTCATGTCAGTTCTAAAATGATTAATTATTACTCGAATGATCCATAAATTTCAACGTATTTGCTTAATAAGTGACGATTCAAAATAAATCTGAAAAATTTTACATTCATAACGGAATGGAAAGTTTCTTACTTTTCAGTTCCATGTTTGGAACCACACGTGCATTCCGTTTTGCAGAAGCTGGAACAATTTCGCGCTCTGGTCAGAGAACCAACATCTGTAGCACCGTTAAAAAACAAAGAGCTCCTTGTAAAGTCTCTTCACTTACCCCACTGCTATAGTTAATGTCATAAACTCGCTGAAAGTAACATAATAATTTGGAGGTTCCTCTGACGTTCTCTTGACTTCCTTTGCACTTTCCAGGGTTTCTCTATGGAAGCAGTTACTTTTGCAAGACTTTGTCCATCGTAGCTGTTGTATGCATGCAACCCCCACCGTCTGAACCAGGAAAAAGAAATATATGTGATAAGATAGTGAGAGAAACAGGGACAGCAAACAGGATAAAACTCTGATAGAACTGCTCGCAATTGGTTTCGGATCAATTTGTTTCCCTGATTGGTTCTAGAATTTAAATTATTTTTCAATTGTCTCCTTGATTTTTTAATGTCTTAATTTTGCTGTCATCCTTCGGCTTCTGTTTCAGCCCTCTGCTCCTTGACCTTTGGTACATTAATTCTTGCTCCTCTATTTTCCTTTTTGGCATTGAGCTTGGCCTAATACTCTGTCGGTTTCTTTCATAGTGTCTAGCTTCTCTCAATTGTGTAACATTATCCTCCACGTGATTAATTTAATGGTTTTCATCTCCTATTTTCTCCACTTGTCGTAAATTTCCTGGGTGCGCTCTGAGGTTTTTGGTCAACAAAACGGTAGTTTTCATGTTTCTCAGTGACAGTTTTCTCTTTTCTACTTTTTTTTATACTGTTAAGGCAGTTCCAACCTGTTGGGTTCTTTCTTGGATAAATATTTTACATCGTCAGTAATTTTGTGTGCAAGCTGCTTGTGTTAGGTACTGTATCAAGTTCTTCGGTCTCTTATATGCGATTAGCTGTGGGTTTTGAACATCCGCACCCTCCTGTTCTGGTGCTTTGTTGAAATCAACTAAATTGGCTAGTGGCTTGGTGAACTTTTCTAGTGGTTTCGAGAACTGACCCTAATTCAAATCATTTTTATGAAGTATCATTAAGGAGCTTCCATCTCGTCTGTGCAAGGTGCAGTTTGTTTAGCAGCTTGTGCAGTGTTCTGAATTATTTTTCCTGGCAGGTTTGGATTTCAGTTTCAGTTTTTAGCCTGAGCCATTACTTGGAAGAGGCACATTTTTGGGACAGTATAATGGGTCATTACAGGAATTTGCTTTGTTCCTTTAGGCGTTTGGAAACATTTGACTTACCTTGGAAAGTTAGGCCAGCGCCCACACCCACCCCTACCTTTAGCTCCCCAGAAATGAAACTGTGTCCCTGACAGATGTTTAAAATCACTTGCAAATATGACTAGCTTACGCTTCGTGAATTGTTTTTCATATCTGTCAATGGACTGGACACTAGAAGTTGAATTCTTTGCTGCTGAGAAATTAAACTCAACAATGCATTAAATCTGGACGCCACTCGGCAAAATACTTCACCCCAAGAGTTCATGTGACTGAAACACAGAAAAACGCTACAAAAATATTCCAACAATATTAATACGATTTTCTAGCAAATTAAATTTCTCGCAAGACAAATATTTTTACACTTACGCAATTTTCTTTTTAGTTGTAACTGATAAGTTTCTTCCATTACATATTGCTCCATAATATTCTTTTATTGTCATTTCGAGGATCAATCTGCTGGAAATAAATTTGTGTAGGAGCAATTTTCGTTCTTTCATTTTCTCGCGCAAAATTTGACGTTACGGCTTCCCTTTCGTTATATACAGGGTGTTGGAAAACAACACCGACTAAACAATTTCACAGGATTACTGACATGTAAAAAAAAGGATAGACAATCGAGGGTACATAGATGCTTCGTTTCAACGATATAGAGTTCCGATAGCGTGGGTAAATAAGCTCTACAGGTCCAATACCACCAACAGAAGAATTGAGGTGTCATTGTACACTCCAATACTTCAAACCTGTTCTATTAAAAATGTACATATTTCAAAATTGTGCAACGGGTGGACAAAGGATTTCGCTAAGGAAGAAGAGGATGCCAGTTGTTCTCTGGAGTTTAGATGGGTCGAAATAAGCACCCACAAGACGAGTTTCCGTATGAGTAAAGACGTTATCACCGCCTTGCAACCCGGGCAATGACAGTCTCTTTTACTTATATATACAGAAAAAAAAGTTAATTGAAGTGTATACAATTCTTACGCTTGTTTGTTAGGCAACCAAGCATATTTAGCAAATTGTTCTGCAAAGGTCTGTTTAAAATACCGACTTGCCGCAAACGAATTATTGCTATCTGCTCGAAAGTACTCCCATCCATGTTTAGTTCTACTCATCTTTATTTCAGAGAATTTCTAACCATATTCTATTTCATTTGGAGAATCTTCTGCGCAAGTATTGCACAATTTTACAAAACGTAAGTCTGAAGTATTTGGCAGGACCATGCCGTGTATGCTCTATTGTTAATGAAATTGGAAATATGAAGCTCTACAGCATGGAAATATGAAGCTCTGAAAAGTCTGCCCCTGATTTCAAATTTTCTGGAACCTTCAAAAGCATCTTCGTAGCCGTACAACTGTTTCACGCAGAGGTTTCTCTTAAAGAAAACCTGGGCAACCACAAAGCTAGTTGACATGAAAATGTTTTTGAGAGTTTTGGCACGCCCAGGGACTACGTACTAATAATTTCCACATTCAGTAAATGCATTATTTAAAGTTTAGTCCTACCGATTCTGTAAAGTAATTATTGTTTATTCAGATAACAAAACTGCAAGTATAACAGACAACAGCAAGATTTTGATTTGCTAGGCTATGTCTCTGGAAGCTTTAAGCCTGGCACGCACCCTGGTCACCTCTCAACCTACAGTTTGGTCAAGATGGACCAGATTCGCCTCTCATGGTTTGCTGGGCATCGCGATGAAGTCGACCTTGGTATTTCGCTTTTCTCTTCACTGTGCTCTAGTTTTCCTATCTCCATGCTATGTATGTAGTCCAATGTGTTCTTCAGCTCCGGCGGTCCATGGAGAGCTTGCTTCAAGTGCGTCCAAATTTACAAATTTTAGAAGGTCGCTTCATAAATAAACTTTGGTTTTGTACTTCTGTTAGAAGTGCAGATAGTTACAAAAATAAATGTAGGTTGGATATATAAGAAATAGAAACGATTTCCTCCATTAGAATCGTTTCACTGTACGCATAATAGTTAGACAACAAATATTTCGGTACAAATATGCGGCAAAACATGGCATGCAAGGGTATTCCTCCATTTGGAGCAATAAATATTAGTAGCTGAGCATCACTTAGAGAAACACGAGACAGGCAAAAATGTCATTCACGTTAAGTCCTAAGAGAGAGAACTTAATGCAAAGAAAAGAAAAATAATAATATGGACATCACGCACCAGTCATCACTACGCATTGTTCACAGACAGAGAGAGAGAGAGAGAGAGAGAGAGAGAGAGAGAAGGGGAAGGGAGGGAGAGAAAGCATGGAAGAAGACGGGAAAGAGCGAAAAAAGAAAGAGGAGAAAACAAGTAAAGAGGGAATGACAAATGGCGCAAGACATGGAAATAAATAAAATTTTCACGCGTATGAATACATAGTCTGCATCTCTCTCTCGCTGCCCCCTTCTCTCTCGGTCTTGTGTTTTTATCCCTTTACGGGATAAATTTCTTTCAGTAGCAATCGCGAACATTACTTACAGTGCTTAATTCCCTGAAGAAAATAATTTGAAATCCATGTAGGGAATCGAACCCCCGACTTTAAGAATGAGAGTCTGACACGCTGCTTAGCTACACAGACCGGAATAAACGTGTTGTTAAATCAGCCATTCAACTCGCGACTGTAGGCGAGTTATACGTATACCCGCGAGTGTATAACTGTCGAAATTTGAACGGAAGTTGCGTCAAGAACTGTGAAGTACATGAGAACAAAGAATGTGAAGATACAGGACCACATCTAACCTTACCAAAATCTCCACGTTCGTATGGTCACTAATTTAATATAATCTACGAAAAGTGCAAGAGAGCATTATTAATAATAAATATGAACATATAAAAATATATTTTGTAAAGATACATGACTTCATCTAACTCACCTAATTCCGACAGAAATAAACTTTACGTGTATCCGCCTCTGATTAATCTGACACATTAGCGTACATCTTCTGCTAAAATGCGTATACCATTTAGTTTCCTTTCGTTTATTTATTTAATTAATTTGCCTGTTTCGGTGAGGTTACAAACGGTCAAATAATTTTGGTTCCACTGGATTGGGAAAAAATGTTGAGAAGAGGAAAACGATATAACTACAGGATGTGGATATGTGTATTATTGCTATTTTTTCACTACAATGAGACGAGATGCGAGTAATATGAGATTTGACTTATGTTTCAAGAGCAAGGCAGATGTTTGACTTTTCGATATATGGGGAAAATCCCAGCAGACTATACTTAATATATTTATAAAAGGTGGAACAAGTAAGTCTTAGGTGTTGACTCCAGAAGACAAGGGATACAAGTAAGAGATGACGAACAGAAAGAAGTAATGGGTAATCTTTTAAATATAACCAGAAATATATGACACAAAACTCACACGTTTTATGCAAATAAACCTTGGACTTTAACATATTTCGTGTTCTATCATACAAAGATTGCCTTGAACGTTTGTATTCGTTAATGTCACTTGTATCCCTTGGCTTCAGAGTTGACAACTCAACATAAAGAATTGTAACTGAATTTTAACTGATATAGATGCTTTGTGGTTCTGCAAAAGTGCCAACATTCTTGTTCCCAATTACCTCAATGCAACAAATTATGCATATAATTGCGTTGTTATTGTCTCACTAAAATATAACAAAAGTATTTTGCGTTCTCTCTCTTGTTTTCTGTAGAAATAAACTTATTCCTTCCCTATATTTAATTAAAACATTATCTCTGTTGAAAGATTCATATTCTTAGCGTATACCCTGTGAAATTCTGGAACTACAGCACTGCACGCGCGAATGAAATTTCGTAACATTGTTACGTAACACATGTGTGCTGTAAATACAACTTCGAAATCTCCATTTGCCAGCTCCGACCGTGGGTAATTGGTTAAGGCGTCGGCTTGTTGAGTGAAAGGAGCCGAGTACAAATCTGGACGGGTGCGAGTATATTTTTTTCTTTCCAAGCATATTTCAATATTTTCATATTTATTATTAATAATTGCTTTCTTGCATTTTTCGTAATTATTCTAGATTAGTGACGATGGGTTAGGGTACTTTAGGTAAGGTCAGGTTCGGTTATGAACCCTTACCCTTTCGTTTCTTTCTTTCAAATTACATTTCTATCTGTGCGTACCTGACCTTATCTAACCTGCGCTAGCCCATAGTCACTAAAATGCAAGAGAGCAATTATTAATAATAAATGTGAACATATCGTGACACATTTCGACAAAATGGATACTGGAGTTGGAAGGGAGTCACAAAAGTTGTGGTAAGCGAAAAATTTAACTCAAATTCTACGACTCCCCTAAGTTTGTAAAGTATACTCGAATTCACAGAAGTCAGATACGCCAAACGTACGGAAACCCATTGTGCGAATTAACAGGTGGATAAGGGAAAAATTTTCCCTGGAAATCTGCATGTGGGAACACGTATAATGCATAATATTCATTTTATCACGTTATTTTCATATCATCCCCCTTATAAAAATACATTCATTCACACACTATGGCAAGCTCAAAGAGGTTTTCCATATTTTATCCTAAACAAATACCGGGATGATACCATCAACTTAAGCCCTGGCAGACGACACCTTCCCGAATCCTTTCCCCTTCCTAAGACTTAGATGCCTTAAGGCAATAAATAAAATTAAAATTAACTGTCAATTCAAAGTACGTAATGTTAATTACAGGACAAATATATTAAATCAAACTTTAATATATCGTGGTAGAAGAAACTCACAAATAGAAGTAGAAATGTTATTTGAAAAAATATGTTTTAAAAGATATTTAAACAAAAATATTTAAAGAATAGAAAATGGTGTTTACCACGGCTTATAAGTCATGAATCCAATTCTCTCTTTTTTTTAAAAAAAATGGATTCATCTGGGTTTGGACTAGCGACCGCAGGCACAAAAGACTAGCACTGTAACCACCAAACAATCGAGACTTGTTTATGCTCATGATGAGAACTCTGTATTCATGGAAAACTGTTGATGTTTTCCGGCTACTCTGATATTTTCTATTTCAAATCTTTGCTTTAATATACTTTAGATAAAAAATAAAAGCTAAGCAAATCAATACATTTTAATAAAAAAAACTAAACATGTCTAAAAATTTCATCAACTAACTAACTACTTTACTTGGTCAGACACTCGGAATTACATAAACGAGCCAGCTATCTTCTTTCTGATTCGCTTCTGGCAGCCAATCCCATAACGTCTACACAAACTGAATTTTAATTTACAACATTCACTGATTCTAGTCCACCCCTATTTCTACTACATCATCCTAAGTTGGGGTATGAATAGATGTATGTATAGTAGGAACAGGGGATGGACTGGAATCAGTTAATAATATTAAATGAAAATTCAGTTTGTGTAGACGGTACGGGATTGGTTGCCAGGAGCAAATTAGAAACCAGATAGCTGGCTAGTTAGACGTTGTCCCGAGACTGTGCCCACAGCCTTGCTCGCTTGGCTCGAAAATGGAGAAAGTTGCTGTCTGTTCCGACGAAAAGAACTGTGACTATCTGAGAACAAAAAGTGTAAAGATGTATGACCGCACCTAACTTTATCTAAATTCCACGTTCCCATGGTCACTAATTTAAGATAATGTACGACAAATGCAAGAAAGCAATTATTAATAATAAATGTAAACGTATGAAGATATATTTTGAAATAAAAAAAGAAAAAGTGTTGTCCCAGGCGGGATTCGAATCTGGGACGTTTCATTCAAGAAGCCGACGTCTCGACCAGTCGTCCATGAAAGGAAACTTGGCTAAAGGGGCTTTTTAACTTGTATTTACAGTGTACGTGTTTCGTAAGAAGCCCGGTCACGTTATAGCGCATCCGCAGGAGGTGAGGAGGGGTTATATACAGAGTCTCATGAAGTTATCTTGTTTATGAAATTCCGTGTGTCTGATCACGCCAAGTAGTTAGTTAGTTGATGAAACTATTAGACATGTTTAGTTTTTAAATTAAAACGTATTAATTTGCTAGCTTTTATTTGTTTATCTTAAGTATATAAAAGCGAACCTTTGACATGGAAAATAACGGAGTAGCCGCAAAACGTCGACAGCTTTCCATGAATACTGTGTTCTCATAATGAGAGTAAACAAGTCTCGATGTTTTGATAGTTACCTATCTGTGGTCGCGAGTTCAAACCCCCATGAATCCATTTTTTTAAAACAAAATAGAGAATTGGATTCATGAGTTTAAAAGCCCTGGTGAACACAATTTTCTGTTGTTTTTTTATTTTATTTTTAATTTTTTTTAAAACAAGCCTTTTTCGAAAAAAAATCTACTGGGAGTTTCTTCTACCAAGATATATTAAAATTTGATTTAATATATATGTCCTGTAATTAACATTACGCACTTTCAATTGACAGTGAATTTTAATTTTATATATGACCTTTAGGCATCTAAGGCTCAGGCCGGGATATGGAAGGGAAAAGGATTCGGGAAGGTATCGACCAGGACCTAAGTTGATGGTATCATCTCGGTGTTTGTTGAGGATAAAATATGGAAAACTCTTTAAGCTTGCCACAGTGAGTGAATTAATGTATTTTGTAAGGGGGATGATATGTTGTTGATATGAAAATAACGTGATAAAATGAATATTATGCATTATACGTGTTTCCACATACAGACTTCCAGGGGAAATTTTCCCCTTATCCACCTGTTAATTGTTCACCTGAGAGGTAAATTCTGTATGCCCTATTGTGAAACAAGATTTCTTCTAAGAAAAAAATATGTACAGGATAAAAATGAATACAGGACTACAGTACTGACGGGTGGATTAATAAACAGAAGAATTATTTCATACGTCCCACTTGCATATTAAGAAAATGAAATAAAAAAGAGATAAAAATATGGAGCAATAAGCGTTTTGATGTTGCGATTATTACAATATGAATTACGCTTATGCTGCACTACGAAAGAATAAAAACATTGACCAAACATACGTTTATTGGGACATGTTTGGAGCACAGCGCCAGGCTTCTGGCACTCCGTGCGTTTTGCGACCGTGCAAGTTGTGACTATACAGAGTATCATGCGCTTAGCGATCCCTGAAATATGAATCGTGCGTTTTGCGATCAATCTACTTATTTTAAAGTCGGCGATATCTTAACCAGTTAAGTTCATTTACGATATTACATTTTAACAGTGTATTCAGCAACATCGCTCGTCTCTTGGAAGTCTGAGGTTTCGCAAAGGTAACCTAAGGTAACAGTTTCCACTCTGGGAACCAGCTTCCAAAAATTCCCCGGAAAAAGGCAATAGTATCTCGAATTTCCCAATGCAAAACACACATGTAAAACGAGAAATTAACACAGAAAACATTAAATAAGGGAGAACAATCACGGTTGGAAGGTAAAACGGGAAAATATAACCTGATTTTATCTAATCCGCCTTTTCTTGCTGTCGCTTTCTCGGCATTAATTAGTATCTGCGCGTGACATTCGGGTTGACTTATATTACTTTTTGTGCGAAGTTAGTCATCAATATGTATGTGAAATTGAAAAAAGTAGTGAATTCTGATGTTTCCCAAATTGAATTGGAAGTCGCCGTGCCTCAGTGCGTCGGACTGCCAATCGGACGCTGGAGACTTTTCTCTCACTCATTAGCCTATCAAATTTAGTGCCAGAGTGTCCTTATTATTTCTTGGCAACTTGGGCGGTAACGTCCTGTGTGGGTAAGTGGTAACACTCACTACCTTGTCCCAAGTTCCATTCCTGGTAGGGGCAGAAGTGGTTCAAAGCTCACGTTAAACTGTAGGTCCCGTCCTTCTCACGTAATCTTTATCCCATAGATGGCAATGGCAAACCACCATCGGTTCACTATGCCGATTGTAACTTATAAATGGAACTTAGTCCTGTGAGTGATTACTCACTAATTAGATAACAAATCTAATCGAAAACGATCGCACGTGGACTAAGCACCTCATCTCACTTCGTGCGTGGATCGAGATTATTCGAAGCGCTACTTCCACATCCCATGCGCCTTTCACAACGCGTCCGCATCGGACAGGAAATATCTTTGCCTTTACTAAAAACGAATTCCCTTGCTTCTCAAGGAAATACCTTTGCCTTTACTAAAAACGAATTCCCTTGCTTCTCTCAATTGCTTCTCAGCTTGCTCTTAAATTCATATTAGTAATCTAACCTAATTTGACCTAACCAGAAATATGCAACAAGTTTCTTACATATATTTAAATACAGCAAAATAGCAATTTGGTTATTAAAGCTAATATGTTCAACATTGGCACTTTACTATGCATCAATATTCCCGGCCGCAAAACGCAAGCTCGCCTGTATTTCGGCCGAAAAATGCAAAAGTTGGAAAATGCACGATCGCAAAACGCACTTCATCGTTTCTAGCCGTGTGGCTGTGATCCGATATTCGACAACTTCACATACCTTTCAATATTTTGTTAATATTTTTTAAAGAACTTTACATGTTCTTTCTTTTTGCTTAATAATTTACATTTTGCTCCTTTTTTATTTTTAGATATTTGATTATTTATAAGTAATTTTAAAATTTTACGCAATTTGCAGAAATATGTATAAAATTTAATTATCAAGGTCACATTGACTTCCCTTCAACATCTATTAGCGTTGTGGTCCCATCTCTTATTGTTCTGCTGAACTACGGGATTGCTTTCCAAGAGTGACACGCTTATATAAGAGAGAATATACAATAAAGGTAGGCCGCTCCATCTCTTAGCATTGCCGTCAATTAGGTAGTCGTGAAAGAAACAATGCAATAAATCAATGTCAGATTGGTTACAATTTATGACGAGTATTTCTAGTTAGACATTTTAGTGTGGTTTAAAAAGGGGCAAATCTTCATGCCGTTGCAACTTTTTAGCCCAACGAAAATTGCGTTTTCTCCTTGGATACTCCCGAAATTCCAACCTGCTCACAAAATTCCAACTGGAAGAAGAAGCGAAAAGCATCGGAATGATAGTCAATGAGAAGCAAAACAAAATACATGATAATGTCAAGACATGAAAACAAAGACCAACCACAGGAACTTAACACAGAAAGGAAAACTTTTGAAGGGGTATCAGATTTTAAATATTTGGGAAACATTTTAACAAACAACAATAAAGTACATAACTGTATAAAGGACAGGATACAAACATGCAGCCAACTACCACATGAAAAAAAGTAAAATCATAACAAGATGTACTAAAATTCAAATGTACCAAACACTAATTAGGCCAATAGTAACGTACGGAGGAGAAACGTGGACACTCACGCCCTCAGAGGAAAATGCATTTAGAGTGTTCGAAAGACGAATTGAAGGCCTGGATTAAAAAATCATCCCAAGTCCACTTTATGTTTTCGTATTTTAATTTTTCTGTTCGCCGGCATCTATGTTCCAAGGGCTATCCACTTGCATAAATATTACATCTTAATCCACCACAGAAACCCTTTTTTAACATAAAGTAATTTCCGCTGACTAGGATAGCATACGAAGACCTTGGGCTGTTTTCCGTTCCACCTGAAAAATCAACTCCGGTGGGCTTGGAATGCTTTTTTAATTCAGGTCCTCAGTTTTAAGGAAAATATTTGGACTAGTAAGCGAACGAGGAGACTGGAGGATAAAATACAATGAAGAATTGGATAGACTGAGAAAAAGAGAGAACATAGTGCGATTTATAAGAGTGCAACACATGCAATGGCTAGGACATGTCGAAAGAATGGAGGGCTCATCCATGCTCAAAATAATGTTCAAAGGAAAGCTGTATACAACAAGAACAAGAGGAAGACCAAGAACACGCTGTCTGGAGTACGAACAAGACGAACTACATATAATGAAAGTAAAGGAATGGATGGAGAAAATGAAGATCAGAGAGCAGTGGAGACTGATCGCCAAGAATGCCAGGGCTCACCCAGGGCTGTGGCGCCGAATGGTATGTAAGGTAATATTTAACGCGTAAGAAAAGTTTGACGTACTGAGAACTATTTGGTTGGTGCAGAAATTGTGTCGGTGTTCTTACCCTTGCATTCAAGCACTAACCACGAATCAAGATTCTGGTTCAAAACTGATCCCAGAACATTAATAAATAATATATTCTCTACCATTCTGCACAACTGTCTGCCATCGTTCAGAGAGCTCCGCAGTCACTTTCTAGTTTCTGAACGACGAAAAGATCAAACTAAGGGTTCACTGTCGTAGAAGGAACTACCACACAATACAATTGACACTTAACGGAATAGATGTTAGTTTCTATGTTAGTTTTAACATTTACTACACACAAGGTTATTTGTGGAAAAGTTAACAACGTTGGTTCATCATGTTCGAATATGTGTGTAATAAATTTGTTTCGATCGTTACCATGAAAATAGCAAATGGTTTAATATTTAAATACGGTTAAAGCCCCAAGTGCATTTCATTACATCCTTACGTGCTGTTTGAGTGGAATCGTTCAATCTTTCCTTTTCCATACTCGATTAGTCTTTTAATAATTTAGCATCATTACCATGGAAACAGCAAACGTTTTGCCATTCTAATATGCATAAAGCCTTGAGAGCGTTCCCCTTGCTATGCCAAGCTCGGCTGGAATTAAACCAAATCATTCTTACGTAATGCTTGAATGTTTTAAATGATTGAGTCTCATTTCCATGGAAAGGGTAAATGTGGTTAAAGCGTTGAGAATATTTCCCTACAGCAGTATGTGAAAATCGAATTTATCGTTCCTACGTAATGTTCGAATACGTCTGTGCAATGATTGCGTCTCCTTACCAACAAAAAGATAAATATTTTAACATTAAACTATGGTTAAAACCTTGAAGATACTTTTCTACATTATTATATTATGTTCCTTCGTTATGGTCGAATATGCATTTAACTATTCAGTCACGTTCCAAGAAAACAGTATACAGTTTAACATTTTAATATTGTTTAAGCCGAAAGTGTGGCTAAAATATGGCCGTATCTGCATAATGCGTGAACACACTTTCCTTAAAGAAATCTTATCATGGATACTATAATCACATTATATTTTTATTTAAAAGGTTATTAAATTGTTGATCTAGTATACGTATATTTATCAGATTAAAAACCCAGTCCAGTGGTTGGGATAATGTTGTGGACTTCGGATCTGCAATGTGTAGGCATGCTGATTCGAACTCCGCTCCGAGGATCCTTACTGAAGTTATCCACAAGTTTCCTTAGTTTCACATGACGAATACCGTGATGGTGCTTACCAGTGTCCAATACTACCTTATCTTCTACCTACCCTAATCCTCACCTAAGCCAAAAATGCCAAAATAATTAAAGAAATTTGAAAAAGAAAAATCAAATTAAAAAATACAGAGATGGATATATTTATTTGACTTTGAAAAGGATTGATTATAATTGTGTACGTGTTGTATCGCAAAAATGTAGCAACTTTGTTTCTACAAGCGTATCGAATACTGATTTCAATGAATGTCAATCGTAAACAGTTCGCTTGACGTCAGACCACACATGTTCGATCACAATCAGATCGGCTGCGTGAGCAGGAAAATCTAAAACGTGAACTTCATGTTGTTCCCTAAGCCAGCGTAGTACTGGTTTTGATGTGTGGATTGATGATAGGTCATGTTGTATAGTGATTACTTCACATGATTGAAGGTCATGGACAAATGGCAGCATTACATTATCAAGGATATCTTTATGCTGTTCACCTGTTAAATGACCTTCAATCCTGTGCAAGGAAACTATCCCTAGGCAGACATCCAACCTAACCACACAAACACAACCAGATGTTCTTTTCGGAACCAGATGTCCAGCTTCGAACATAGTCCCTTTCGGGCGGTACACAATGAAAGGTCTGCCATCATTTGCACTAGAAATACAACACTTATCTGTGAAGAAGATTTCTTTCCAGTTCCGTTCCAAGTTTTCTGGTGCAAATGCAAGACGCTGTCTAATGTGCTCCGGCCTGTGAGATTCCTTTAGTGCAGCATGCCGGGCAAACAAACTGCCCCCCTCAACCTCCTAACAGCTGTTTTCCGTGAACCCGGAAATTATGCTGCAGATTTCAGTGTGCGAGCCGTAGACAGAGGTCGTACAATAGCCTCGGCTACCAATCATCGGTCCTCAACACACGTTGATATTCTTGGTCTCCCAGGACTATGATTGCGCTTCAAATTACCGGTTTCACGGAAATGGCGAATCCAACGCTGAGCTCTTCTGGGATGTATTCCATACCGTAATGCTGCTTGTTGTACGCTACAACCTTCGCCCAGCAACGCTACCACTCTCTCCATTTTCGCGTCCATGTTTATTATAATTTCAGTTGTTGATATGATACTTTGGCAACTCATGCGAAAAAAATAGGCCCAACATCTAATAATGTTTTGTATATATTTGCATTTCAAAACATTTACAGCCTACATATCAATCGCAGACATATTTAAGAGTAATACAGGTCCTAATATAATCTACAGTGCATGAAAGCTGAAATATAGAAAGAGAGTTCACTAAAGGTCCTAAATATCAGATCACACTGTCATGCCCAACAGGTATGAGGGACGAAAGTATTAAACAATATATTAAAGGACTTCTTCAAGAACTTCAAATTTAGCTCAATAGGGAGTGCGTCGGACTTACACGCGTAAGGACCAGGGAACGATCCCGAGTGCAATTAATGTGTTTTCTAGTGCATTTAGGATTATATTTTTTATATATATATATATATATATATATATATTCTTATTTTTAGTAGATATTCAAATTTATCGACATTTCAAAGTTTATCTAATTTACAGTTTATATCAACATGTTCTTGCTTACACTAACCAAATCAGCATAGATGTTATGAGGGTGACAGTAATGACTGAAAGTATGTTTAGGAAACTTGGCAGCTCCTGTAAACAGTCAGTGTTTAGTAACTCGTCTGGATTTTCAAATAATATTTTTATTTTTGATTGGGTAAGAAAATCCAGCATCAAAAAAATAAGTAAGAGCTCCTTTTCACTCAGTGCTGTAACATACAGTCTACTGTTTGGGTAAGTTCTTTAAATAACGTGACTGTCGTTGTAATTTTAAACTCTACTATCTCTGTAGATATTCGGTTTGTAAAGATGAAATATATATGCTATTATTATTATTATTCAAACTGTTCCTTACAAAATGTTACTGCCGTTAATTAAAGATTGAACTGTATTACCTATGCTAAACTGGGACTCTGAGAAGCTGTGTATGGTTTTCTAGCAAAGTGCTTTAGAATTTAATAAGTCCAAGTGTATTGTTTTTTACCGTTGTGCGTGATAGAAAGTCGGGGAATAGTTCCAACAGTATGAAATACTATCCGACCTGAGCCAGAAATGCCTGAAGTCTGTCAATGAATTCAAATAAAAAAAATATTTAAAAACTACCGTATTGTCTATTTAAAGTTTTCAAATTATTCTCCGTTCCGAATATTCTTCTTCACACCATAAGTATCAATAGTCTAGCTTTTATCGTACTAGGAAGAATTACTGTATATTACGAAATATTTTTCTATAAAGAGAGAAAATAAGAAAAAAAAACGAATTCAGGTGGCACTAACTCCATCTCTTAACAGTGTTAATCACTGAAAAGAGCTTGCGCAAAGAGAGAAATATAGTCGTTGAATTTACAGTACTTGCTATGCGCATTTTAACATTTTATTTTTCTGGAGAGCAATAAATATGATCTTAGAGTTACCTGTTATTTTTACTTATTTCGATATTAGTGAATGTTAATTGCCGTGAGTAATGGGAATATCTATTAGCAAGTATAGTCAATTAAATTTCATCAGGAGAAAATGGTGAAAGTCTTATTTTCTACATAACAGGAATTACGAAACCAAGTACAGCATTTTTTTAAAATTTAAAACCATTGGATGAAATAATTTACACGTAACTGTGATTTCTAAAGAAAGAGAGTGTTTTCTCTTTCGAATGACACCAAAAACTCAAGTTCGAACTTTTGAGGTATTGCAAATACAGCTACGTTATGCGAATAACATGTCTTTTATCAAGGAGGAAAAAATATAATTTTCACAGTATAATATGTAATGTGTTCGTGAGGGAAATAACGGGATAAATAAATGTGAAAAATGGTTAAAATGCCCCCGTTTATCGTGTTAGACATTTCAGCATATTTCTTCTGTTTTCAAAATCTCCTGTTTGTCAAAAAAAAAAAAAAAGTTGTATCCTATGGCTTTTAAAACCAATGTCCATTGCCAATTCAAGCTTTTTAGCTAAATGAAAAGTGTATTTTCGATACCCGAGGTTTAAGGTTGGCATGCGCAACAGATTCGTCCTCCCTTCCGAAATTCCAATTTATCCACGACTAATCATGCCGAATTTCAACCTTCTAGCCCAACGGGAAATGCTCGAAAGCCGCTGGAAGAACAGACAGATAGAAGCGTGTCGGATTTTATATGATTATATAAATTTTATTTATACGTTTCTAAATTCCTATGCATTTTATTTATATTATGCATGAACACTTTACACGCAAGAGATATTCAACGTGCCGTGGACTAAATAAGCCTTAGAATCGTGCCAAATGCCGAATAATAATTTAATACTAAAAATTCTAAAAGTGAAAACCAAAACGCCAAAAATAAATACTCAACAAACAAAAGCCTATATATAATATTTGTTATGTATTAATCTTCCAGAAATTTGAATTAACTTCCTCAACTTTGATCTTAAAACAGAGAATATTGAGAAGCACTAGTTTTTAAACCTGCTTGCTCTAGTTGGATTGATGGTATTGAGGCACGGGTTTGATTCTTAGATCATATTCCTTACTTATTGTTTTCACTTATAAATAATTGTTCCTCTCTCAACATTCAACAAAATTCAGAGAGAAAGCTTCGAAAGCTAAGGTTAATTTTTATTTTGCATTTTTCAAAATTTTACGAAATTCATGGACACAGGTAAGACAAGTCTGGTTAGATTTTTTTTTTCATTATACGCATTATCAAAACTTTAGGCACTTCATGAAAATAGCTTAGAGAAGTCATGTTAGAGAGGTGTTGTCTTTTTTTATTCTACGCGATACAAAATTACGCAATCTCTCCGTGCTGACATAACTTTTGCTTGAAATTACTTCGGCCACTAGCTCGTTGGTTTACGCACTCACCATTTTCGCTTTTCGGCATATTAACAGTTTGTAGTAGTAGTATTAGCAGTCAGACGAAGTAACACTATTAGTATTTGTTGAATTAGAAGTAGTAGTAGAAACAAGTTAGAGCTGCGATTCTACTAACAATCGCAAAGAATCCTGTCCCTTAATAGCATTTTAGCTAATCATTATTAGTTTTATAAAATAGGCTGGCAACACTGACAACTGCAGTGTTTAGTTTCGGAAATTTCACAGTACTTGTGTTGAATAATGTTTATGCCAAGTTTGGCGCAGTTAGGTGTAGGTAAATGGAAGCAATTTGAATAATTATTTTTAAATGTACTGACAACACTGAATTATTACACCAATCAAGATTATTTCGGAGGCTCTGATCTAGTCTAACTAAGACCTTTCGAAAGACAAAAAAAGCACACTTTATGGTTCACGAGATATATTTTAGTATGGACTGACAACACTGACAACGGGATTCCTGGGAAGCAGGTATAGCCGTGGTATGTTCGTATTGAGTTAAACAATGTGTATGCCAAGTTTGGTGCTACTATGACTAAAATAATAGAAGCAGTTGAAAAAAATAATAGTGGAAAAGATAATTTTGTAGAAAATATGCTGACAACATTGGTAAGTGAGTTGTTTGGCAACATATGCTCTCTCAGTATGTTTGCATTGCGTCAAAGAATGTTTATGCCAAGTGTAATACAGGTAGCTCTAACTGATGGAAGGCATTTGAACATTTTTTTTTTAGAAAATGGGCTGGCAACGCTGAACCACTGCACCAATGATGACGGTTCCAGGGGCTCTCAGCTAGTCTAAGACTTTCCAACGACATCTCAAGCATCTTCTACACCTTATAGTCCCTGAGATTTAATTTCTAGCTACGGGCGGACAGACTGACACCGGGAATAGAAGGTCCCGTTTTGCTATAGCTTTTGCTATTAAGGGACCTAAAAGCAGCGGTATGCAGTAGTAGAAATAGTAAAGCATAGGCCACAGATAATAAAGTCTATGTAGTAGGCCTTCACTGTTCAACTTTTTAACAGGTTGGACGATAATCGTATTTTAATTTCAGCGATGGCTCCTAAACGGATTCTGCTGGGGCCAATTCGACAATAAAATACAATCTCAAATTCACTGTCACTTCCACAAGGAAGTAATAAATAAGTAATTGAAATCTGAAAGTTTATATGGATTTCTCTGTATTATTGCTGTCAGCAGTATTTAATACAAGTGTTGGTAACCCAAGTATGACGCCCCAACAGCCACTGCTAGGTACCTAATATGACCTAAATTCAAGAAGTAACTTAAAGCTTCTGATCTCATTAATTATTATATTGTCGGGAGAGCAGGTGCAATTAAATCTAGTGTTCAAATAAAATCACCAATCACTAAACTGTTTTATTCATGAACAGTTTGGACACACATTATATTCTTAGTTTCTTCTAAAAAGAAACCCATCGGTTTTCAGATTACGTTTCCTAGCTAAGATTGGTAGAAAGCTTCTTGAAATAACTGTAAAATTAACAGTAGAAGATAAAAGTATCATAGTTGAATTAGATATCAAACTTAAAAAATTATAAAAGTGAAGATTATCAATATTAATTTACAATTTAAAAAATATGATCGACGACCAGAGTTTGAACCCGTGACAAAATTGAACTCCATTATGAGTCGACCACGATAGCCACTGATCTATCCTATTAACCGACAAACAATATTTGTGTTACTAGATTTCAATGTAAAACTTCGAAGTGATGCCTCATTCAGTGTTTAATTTATTAGTATTATTTTAAAATCTTTTTTTTTATTTGTAATTTTATATTTATTTGTGAACATAATTACAATGTATATTACAATTGTTCTATAATGGGTTTCCTTGTCGGATTATATTTATATTTTTGAACGTCAGGGAAATTCTCTGCTGAGTGAAATTTCCCTCTGAGAGGGAAATCACTGGGAATTTGGGAAATATTTTCTAAAGACATGAGAGCTGTAAATTATGTTTGTGCATGTACCATACATCATTCAGGTTACAAAATATACTCAAAATGCCTTCAATCTATGTCTAGGACAGTTTGGAAGAATTGTGGGGATGCTGTGGGTCAGTGGTGGAGCTCTATCTATGATTCGTAGCGTTCTTCTTTCAATCCCTTTTTGTGTTACGTGGACTTTGTGGTGCACATACTCCGTGTGCATGGGTTTCATCGACCTTTTCCTCCCACTTTCTTCATTCGATTAACTCTATCATCATCATCCGAAGTTGCCTTAACCGAAGTTGCCTAAAGATCTTACACAAAATTGAATTTCAAATTCAAGTCTAAAACAGTGTGCAATAGTACTTCACGAAGAATTTCCATTTCTGTGCTGGATACCTCTCTTGAGATGCTCTTGTTCAAATCGGCATGTGATTGGATGTTCACTTGATAAATCTTTTTTTTTTTTTTTTTTCAATATCCTCATAAGCAGAAATCGCTGCGGTTGAGATCAAGAGATCGGGCTGGCCAAGCTTTTGGAAACGAGTTAATAATGATTGGATTTGCACCTCTTGCATTTCTGAGGAATTATTTCACCTGACAATTGATGTGAGGTGGAATCCAATCCTGCATGAAAGTAGTTTTGTCGATATTATGTCTGTTCTGCAAAGTGAGGATAACATGTTGGTGAAGCAGATAGTATATAATTACCAAGTGACTGACCACTCGATCACCTGATCTCAACTGTACTAATTTCAAGTTATGGAAATACATGAAGAACATTTTTTTTTTTCAAGTGAACATCCAAACAATCGATGATTGGAAAATAAACATAACAGTGGTATCTAACACACGAATAGAGATGTTTCGTTTAGCACTGTTGCACACTGTTTTATGCTTGAATTTGAAATTCAATTTTGTGTAAGATCTTTAGGCAACTTCGGCTCAGGCCAAGTGGATGATGATGGGAGAGTTAATCGAATGAAGAAAGTGGGAGGGAAAGGTCGATGAAACCCGCGCACACGGAGGTTGTCCACCACAAAGACTACGTGTCACAAGCAGGGATTGAAAAGACGCCACGAATCAGTGATAGAGCTCCACTACTGAATCACAGCATCCCCACAATTCTTCCAAAATGTTCTAGACATAGATTGAAGTCATTTTCAGTATATTTTGTAACCTGAGTGACGTTTGATACTCGCACAAACATAATGTACTTATAATTTGTAATATGAATATGTTAATAAACTGCTTGTAAAATGTCCATAAAGTGTAAACAAATATTGAAAAGTTTTAATTGGAATTCTTTATTCAATATTTCTCTTCCACTTGTAGTTAATCACATTTACATAAAGTTTCATGTTTGTCCGATTGACCATTTATCATCTAGAACCGGCCAAACAGCGAAACTTTAATTATAACAGCTTTATATTAAAACAAAAACAAAGTGCGTTCCCACTGACATTCCACTGCTCTTATTACGTCACTCTATAGGACATTCTATGTTCTTTCCAATGGTGCACGTCCCATATCTGCATCTGGCGTTTTTCCTGAGATATTCATGGCATTATGTTTCCAGATAAACCCTTTTATACATGATGACGTAAAAACAAAAGAAAAGGGCTATTGAGATAAAGTTCCTACAGAGAACCCGCTGTTTTTATTACATCATTCTATAGAAAATCTTATTTTCTTTCCAATGGTACAAGTCATATCACTGTCTGGTGTTCCTTTTGAGATATTCACGGTATTATGTTGCAAGGTGAACACCATTTCAAAAACTGCTTTTTTCACAATCATAAAGCAATATCTCAAAAACTATTCGTTGTACCACAATGTTGTTATCAAATTTGGATTCTATGATGAATATTAAATAAGAAACATCTAACGTTGTCTTTTACAATTCATAAAGCATGACTTTAAAAACTAAAATTCAAATGGGTGTGTTTCCCTAAAGGGCGACAACATTTAAGGACAAAACATGCTAAATTTGAAACGCTGTAACCCCGGATACATGAGACCTAGAAACATGTAAGTTGGAATTTATACTAAGAACCCTTTCAAGAATAATTGTATGAAATTTCATCAAAATCGAAAAGTATAGGTGACATTTCACCTTTTTGACTTGGATAGGAGTGACCCATCAGTAAACAAAACAAAATCATCTTTAATTATACATAAATTTCTTTCATCAGCTTTCGAATAGTAGAATATCCAATATTTGTTGAAGCTTTTAGCAGTGAATCTCTACTCTTACTTCATGTCACAGTAACGATGTTTTTGTACTTTTATTGTTTATCAACATCACTAAACTAATTGTTGTTCTACTATGGAGTATTATGCACAAAATTTTCAAATATTTTAAAGATATATTTTTTTAAATAAAGAAGGAATTTTGGAACAAAGTTGAAATTTTTCTCACTGATTCTCTATTATAATCTCATGTAGCAGTTACAATTATATTACTGTCGTTAATTGCCAACATCGTCAAATTAATTATTGTTTCATCAAGGATACGATGTTTTTTTTTTTTTAAATTTTCCTGTTTTAACAAACGCTGTAATCAAACCTGGCAACCGAATACTTTTTCTGAAATTGTAGGAAGAAACTCTAGGTATTTGAGATGTTCCTGTCAAAATTTCATGTCATTTGGACAATAATAACATAAATTATACATTTTTTTTATGGAACTCTGCGAATTTAAACGACAGTCGCGAATAGGAGATATCATTATTTTCGACCTTTCTTTGACATCATATATCTCTGGAATGGAAAGGAGTGGAAAAGCGATATTTTACATTTCTTCCTAACTTGAACCATAGTACCTGTGGAAAAAATATTGTTCAAATCTGAGGTGGTCGACCGGGAAGATTCTTGAAATTTAGGCGATTTGTGCTGGCCCCCTTTACTTATTAGAACTACACGTGAATGGCATTTATATCTACCTCGGGGTTCTCTAAGTGATGCTCACCTACTAATAATTTATTGCTCCAAATGGACGAATATCCTGGCATCCATATTTTGGCGCATATTTGTACTGTCATGTTGGTTGTCTAACTATTAAGCGTAAAGGGAAACAATTCTTATGGAGAAATATTTATATATCCAACTTACATTTATTTTATAAGTGGGTGTACAATTATACAGGTTGTAACAAAAGCCCCTTGTCATGGGCCAACTTGGTTATGAGTGCAGATACGAAAACATGTCAGAGGGAAAAGTGGCTGGAAATGATCGGTTTACAATCTAAAGTAGTTAAAATTTTTTAATCGGACCAGCTGTTTGGGCTCCACACTGGTGGAGCGCCCAATGGGAACGAAAAATGCAACGTTGCCAGTCGTACT
Organism: Lepisma saccharinum; assembly: GCA_022664845.1. Taxonomy (NCBI): domain Eukaryota; kingdom Metazoa; phylum Arthropoda; class Insecta; order Zygentoma; family Lepismatidae; genus Lepisma; species Lepisma saccharinum. The sequence continues at coordinate 23,652 of JAGDQP010027558.1, forward strand.
GTGATAATCATAGGCGCATTATATCATGTAGTAATGAAACGGAAAGTAAGGAAGAAGTATGACGGAGGGAAGGAACAAGAATACTACACATCTCGGTTGGAATCAAAAACCGTTGTGGTGTTCAGGGGCGGGTAGGGGTAGGGGTGATGAAATTCGTAACGCGTTAAAAGTTGAAAGTTGTAAATGTCATAACATGTGAGTCAAACGTCACAGGTGCGTTTCGGACAACAAAAGATGAAAGAACGTTCCAATAAACATGGGTCCTACGACGCCTCGTTTTCGAGATACAGGGTTGCCAACTTGGAATCCAAAATCGCCTCCTGACCAGTGGAATTGAAGACAAGGATGTGGACAAACGTCGGGAAGTTATTCCTGACACCAAAACAAGCAATAAAGTCCTCTTGAGGTTGTCAACTTCCGGATGCTGTAAGAGATACAGGGTTGCCAACGTGGAATCCACAATCGACATCTGACTATTGGAATTGACGAGAAAGAAAGACGTGGAACCCTTCGGTAGGTGATCTCTGAGATCATAACAAGCAAGAAAGTCCTCTTGCATTCTGTTCGATTTCTTGTGCGTGTAAGAAATACCTGTCTGCCAACTGTGTGAAGCATTATCGAGTGTCACCCCAAAATAATTTATGAAAATGCAGCAAATGACAAATGCACGCTGGTAACCTGATGCCTACGGGAGGTGGACACGTGACCAAGCACACATCAGCAGTGTCGCACAAGCAATGATACCACTCCAACACAAACACATAGTTTGTTAACTGGAACATATACCTTTTATCTCATGAAAAACTGTGGTACAAGTAGTGAGTGAAATTAAGCGAAAGTTGATTTGTCAGTGTTGCCAACTACGGTAGCTATGAAGCTCGAACATGGAGAAAGTACGGTGTCCGTATCGGGAAACGAACAAATGTAGCACAACATCAATACTGTAGAATGAAAGACAGCAATTAAGGGGTAAAGAACAGAATACACAGCATGCAGTGCGTAATGGGTGTGACAGAGGAGCCAGCCAAAACGGTACAGTTGTGAATAGCGTAGCAAGAAAATGTCCCGTATGATTTAATGTAGAAAACGTCACGTACATTGTTCCTATACCTCAACAATCCGGAATATTGCTTGTGTGGAATCGGTATCTCGAATTCCCGGAGAGATACGAAAAAAAACACTTTTCGGGTTGCAACACTGCATAATAATCCTCCATACCCTTCAAACCATAGAAACGATG
>JAGDQP010027559.1:0-24891 GCA_022664845.1 Lepisma saccharinum
ACACTTATTTAATTCGGATAAGTGTGCATAACGGAAGTGAACGGGACGTAGCACAACGGAGCGGAACGGAGGACCACTGAATTCGGAAAGGGGGACCATTCCTAAGCAGCGAAGTTACTTAGGCCCGTTTTCATAGTTAGGTACTCAAGCTGGAGCTTGTGAACTACTTCGCCAAGTCAGTGGTAATCGTCTCAAGTGTGACACTGTTTCATAGTGGTTACTTCAAATTTACTTTGCCAAGCATTATCTTCGCGAAGCAACGTCAGTGCTTCTTGGTGAAGGATATTGCTTGAAGTCACAGAAAGTTAATGATTCTTAACAGCGCTGCCAACTGCACCATATTCACGCGCGACTATAAATTAAATTAATTTATTTGTTTATCAGAACTATATATAATTAAGCCAAAATGTTTCTCATCTGAAATAAATTGTAGGAATAATTGCATTTTAAATAATTTTGTCGGAAAACCTTCAAAAACTATAAACAATAGTCGGTCATCAAGGACTAAAATAAAGAAATAGGTTGGCAATGAAAACAAGCGAAGTTTGAGCAGCGTCTTGGGAAGCCTCGTTTTCTTGCCAATGTACATTTACACAAAACATCATTTACTGGCAGCTATATCGCGGAAACCGTACAGTACATATGAGAAACAGTTGGTAATTTTTTTTAGTTAAAAGAAATTCAAAATATATTGAATCTAGTAAGAGCGATGCGATGTCAGCTAAGAAAAGGAAAGAGGTGTGGGAAGAAATAACCACGGAATATAATTCTGATTTAAGAATTGAATGCCCAGTAGGTAGTTATTTTCAGATTGTAATTTAATCCTGTTGTAAAGATATACTAATTGTTTTCACCAATGTAAGATCACCAGTACTAAATTATCGTTTCCTCAAAGAATTGCTTTAAACACCTAATACTATTTGATCAATGTCAGCGTCATCTGTGAAATTTCCAAATTTACACCTTCTAGCTAACATCTACTTTATTGCCCGCAAGAAATGTAAAATTAACGGGAGAAATTTAACATTTTGGACGTTTGTAAGTGTTGTAATGCAAAGTATAGCATTACTTTAGCTTACGTTGAGCGTGATTTCTCCAAACGAAGTAAGCCACAGGTTCATTCATCGGAATTATAGTAATGTTCCATATAACCATTGAGACATATGCGCGAACAAAATTCCGAACGAAATACAAAACAGGTTCATTTAAAAATCGGAGTCATGGTAATGCTACGTCATAGTGATATGTTTATTTCCATATCGCCATTGATATTTTGCTACAAAAATCACGGACAGTATGTCGAGTGAGCGATGGTGAACGGAGACTGGTTAGAAAAGGCAGGTTAGATGTGTCTTGTTATACGCAATGCGCATCACTTTTAACAGACATCACCTATGGCTACTCCATTTATGGTTCCAAATGGAACGCCCGATGCATACTAAATAGGCGCCTAATGTCTGCCTTACATACAAGTTTGCGTTGCTTGTTTTGCGTGAGATTTGGGTGAATAGCCAATTGAAACAGGTGTCACACCTTACAATAAATCACGCGTTTCAATTGGTTACTCACCCAAATCGCAAGCAAGTTTGCATATAAGGCAGCCCTAAGAGTGAAAGAACGAAAGGTCCTAGAGACTATTTAGCTTCTTGCTCTTTGAGGTAAACACATGCAGTGCGTTTTAAGCGCCATGTACATCGCGTTTAATAAAGATATCCAACCTGACTTTAACCTTCTCCAGTAGTTCGAGATCCGTATTTTTGTGGTAAATACTGATATGTGCTGTTCATAACACGAAGTGTCGCCATAATTATTCCTCCGCACCACCATGCTTATTAGGGCTATGCGTTACTCAACTCTATTGTGTATTTTACCAAACGATATTGAAATAGCTTTTCATAACACTGAGCGCTGGTTGACGATATGTAAAGGTGCATGTGATAATTATTTGCAAGGGAATGAAAGGAATAGAGCTTACCTATGACTGAATTGGTAGCAGAAACTGCGAGCTATGAAGTGAAGTTTATCCACCTTTTTATATTAAGAAGCATTTTCGACCTGAGCTGATGGTGATTGAGATCCAAACAAGATGTCTACAAGCTAGTCAATCTACACTATGGGATATGGTGCAGTTTATGGTAGCCAATTGTTGCTATGGTATGGAAAATCAATATGCTCCCTTGTACATAACTAGCCCTATAATGCTTTCCTACACCCGTAAGAGCATCTCGTAAATTTTAGTCTAGAATTAGGATACATATCACTTCAGATCAGCCATATGCCACATTTTCATAATTTAAAAAAAATATGTACTTGATTTGATCAACTCATACGAATGGTACCATGCGGAGGAATACTAATGTCCTCATTGAGTGTTCTGGATTCTACGTATTTCGAAACACAATTCACGGGTATCACGGGAGCTAATTTAAGACGTTTGGTAATATAACGTGCGTGACAACTTCTTTTGTGAACCGGTACCTCCTTCTGAATTCTCTTTCATTCCACTAATCAAACAGGTCAAGAAAATTCCTAACGTAACGCTTTGGTAGGCGATAATTATAATTTTCCTCATACAATTCCATCCAACGATATCGGTTTAATGCCCAATCATTCATTTTTCTGTTATATTTGATAACTCAAGACTGCCATCGGCCTTCCTTGGCCAAGTCGTAAAAAATTACTGCTTTCCTTTACTCAGCCAAGTCTTGGAATCTTCTATGAAACAAGCACGCACAAGCAGTGTCTTGAGATATGTCTATGAAACTGAAATCATTGACCAAGGAAGTCGGGAAAAACGCTACTTGTCTTGGCCAAGTTATTCCTCGAAGGTTGAGCTCGAAGGTAGCCACTATGAAACGAATTTTAACTTAAGTCGAGCTAATTTACTCAAGCATTTGCTGAAAAAATGTCTATTAAAACGGGCCGGAAACAGCTACCGGCGCATCATGTGTACGTTCACGCTCTCAATCAGCTAGCAGATCTGGACAATCATCGCAACAGTTACCGCCTAGCAAAAGGACGCACACCATTAGTGACTCTGAATCAGAATCGGACCTTTCAATGGATATTGGAAATCAAGAACTCTGATCATCATCAGCAGTCACAACACATTCCTTCCTGCTATCCAACTTCGATCCAAAGTTCAGCAACCCGAAACAACTTCTTCATCAATGCCTCAAATATACATCTCGGAAGAAAATCACAAGAATCATTCCTACTCGCAATGGTATTATCATTCAGACTCCAGATCCTCACTTGGCTACTACTATCCGCAACAAACACAGCTTCGAGATATTTGGAAAAAGCAGCTACCATGACTCGACTGGACAGTAAACCATTGCGACAACCACCACCACCACGTAAATCTCCTACATTGTCAGTTGTCATCAGAGGTGTAAATCCCGATATCACCGATGAGGAAGCTGAGGCAGAGCTCAAACTGGAAGGACTTACAAACACCAAATGCCTTCGAATAAAAACATCTTTGGGAACACCTTGCTACATGGTTCGAATCCTCACTCATCATCAGCAGACTATTAACGACTTTCTATCCAATGGTGCATACATCTACAGGAGACGATACAGAGTCGGACCGTCGCATTCACCACCACCGCTGCCACTTCGCTGTGAACGCTGTCAGCTATACAACGCTCATCACACCATCAACTGTCCTAATGAAAGTAAATGTGGATATTGCACTGGATCACATCAGACAAAAGACTGTACCAACTTGCAAAGGCCACCAAAATGCACTACCTGTGGAGCACAACACACGACATTTAGTTACAATTGTAAAGGCAGACCTACTGGAGACTCCATTAAGTCAGAATTCATAGTACCAATCCGACCAACAGAGCAACAACACAATACACTTCCACCTTCAGCATCTCAACCTATTACCCTGCAACAGCTTCTCACGTTTTTTACCATCACTCTTCAGAACCTATATCCACTACAACGACCACATGTCATCTCCCAAATCCAATACACAGCTCGAACAACCTTCCATCTCAATTTCCATGCTACCTACTCTGGCCCTTACGTCCATTTTCATACCAACCCACAAGAAACCGCAGTCTAGCAACTACCATCACAACCTAACATATTCGTCCATTGACTCTCATGACGCATTCTCATTATAGCACCATAACTATGTCTTACTAACAGGGCTTCATTCGTTTTCGATTACGCCCAGAGTTGCCCCTGGGCAGAAGATGATCAATCAGTTGTCTTATATGTATCTAGTGTTGTAATGTATACTTCATTTCACCATCATCTCACATCCTATTATCATTCGATCTAACCTATCTACATGAGTATGAGCGAAGCTCAAAATGGCCTAGTTTATCGATTGAAAATAAATAAAGGATAATAAAATAAAGTAACTGCTCTCAGCCCATCTCTACTTCATATCCTCCTACCTCTTCTAAATCGCCTTCCCGATATAGAGGGTATAGCCATCTGGAGGATGTTAGCGGCTGCTTGTAGCCACTAGCAAAAAAAATATTGTCACAGCAGTTCCAAAGAACTGAACTAACTGGGGAGGAAACTCCATTAATCCCATAAAAACCAAGAACCAAATCAATTGGGTAGGAAACTCCTTTCCTCCCACAAAAACAAGAATTATGATTTGATTGGATATGTAAATAGATGCCCTAATAAAGAACTATATTTTTTTATATGTCGAAGCTAAGTGTTTCAGTGAGAGTTATTTGGTGGAGGAAACCCCATCCTCCCACGAGCTTGGGGAGATCGCAGTGCCTGTGGACTCCTACATAGGTATAACACTTGGCGGAGGGATTGCGCGCTCTCTCCCACGGGACTGGTGGAAGCTTTACGGTCTCCCACTGGGTGGATATTGGAGGAGGCACCTTGTTCGCCTCCCACATAGTGGAAGCTCACATGTGGGTTCCGGAAGTTGCGCATACCTGATATCGAGGAATAACGGAGGGGTCGCGGCCTGGAAGTAAGTGCAGTATTAGATCACTACACAAGTACGGTCGGTTATGCAAGTATCAGGTCACTGCATAAGTACGGTCGGTCTCCGATCCCTGTTACATAAGATTATGAGACTTAAGCTGCGGATACGCCTGTAGGGCTCAGAGAGAGATGCAACACGTGATAACATAGGTTCTTATTTGGATATTGTCGCTTTGTCCGTCATAGAGAGTTGGATGGAAGAGATGACCCGGTCATGTATAGATGATTGAACCATGGAGGCAGACAAGCAACCGTTCTCCAAGTCGATGCCGTAGGTGTAAAAAGAAAGTTCCACTTGAAAGTAAAATATATTCGTCAAAGGATTCGTGTGAATGTGAGATGAAGACAAAAAGGACTTCAGTCAGGCAAGTCGTTGAACTTTGGTCATATGTTGGAAGTACTGAAAGGTCTGACGGAGCAAACCGCAATGATGGATAAGTCAGTAGCATCAGTTAAGGGAGAATTAATGTTATCCATCAAAGACGATGTAGCGTCAGTAAAAAAAGAGGTAGCATCGGTTAAGAGAGAATTAATTTCCGAGATAAGGGTTATCCAGAATCAAGTGACAGCTCAGACGAATCAGATAATTTCAGTCAAGGACGAAATGTTCTCGGTAAAAAATGAGTTAAAGGTCGAATTTAAAAATGAATTAATCAAGTGAGAGAGCGTTTGACGTCGTTAAAAGAAGAAATAATTTTATTCAATGAGGAAATGACGTCGACCAAGAAGGAAGTAATATTGCCAATAAAGAATAAGTAAACTGAGTAAACCGGAAATGTCGAAAAATATTGATAAAGTTGAAGAGGAGACAAATAAACAGGATAATGAATGTCGAAACGAAGCCAGAGAGAATGCAATGCAATCAGAGAATTGGATCAGTAGAAGCACTAGCCAAAGGTCAATATGAAGAGTCAAGAGAGTATCAGAAACACAGCGATGAGAGTTACGATAGTCTGACGATCGGATTGAGTGAAGAGCGTGGACGTTCCCCCGTCCGCCTGAAGCGTAGCCCAAAGAGTAACCGAGATGGAGGAGCCCGAGTAGCGATAGTGGTTATTCCGATGAACAAATGGATAGCGACGATGAGGACATAGCCCGAAGGCGCCGGAGAAGAGCGACGAATAGGAAGGAGGATAGATGTACCCAGGGGTCGATTTCGGGCCTGGCCAGGCCAGGCTAAATGTTTTCAGAGGCCTGGCCAGGTCAGGCTAAGTCCTGCTGTACTCTGTTATACTTAGAGTTTGGTCAGTGGATAAACAAAAAATACTTTATGTTAAAGTGAGTTATTAATACGTAGCCCTGACAGTGCCAAAATTCTCAAAAGCATTGTCCTGTCAGCTAGCTTTGGGTTTGTCTAGGGTTTCTTTCAGAAAAACCTCTCCGTGGAACAGTTGTACAACTCCGAAGTTACTTTTGAAGACTAAAGGGAAATTGAAACCAGGGGCGGGAACACGGAAATTCCCAGGCGACCCCCTCCCCCGTACCGGCCCTTTTGTCTTAGAAGCATCATGTTACCCAGTAAAGAAGACTACTTAATCCACTTTTGCTACTACTTGTGGAGTTAGGGTCTTGTTGAGGTTCTGAAATTAGCAATTTTATTACACAAGATTTATGATCAACATAAAGGTAGTGTTGGTGTTATAATCTCAGCAGGCCTACTGTAAGGCCCTCACAAATCGCTAGAAGGAGCCTGTAAAGTGTAATAATAAGTGCACAGTGGGTTCAATCCCAGTGCCCGACCATCCTGACTGAAGGTTTTCCAGTTTTTTTCTCAGTCACACCAGGCCGAGATGGCACCTTCAACATAGGCCCTGGCCAACACCTTCCCACATCCTATCCCTCCTCTATCCCGGCCTGAGCCTTAGGTGCCTAAAGCCTACAAATAAAAAATATAAGTGCACAAGGATTTAATAAATTCAAACTCTTTTAAGGCGCGATATTTACATATTTAAGACTTTGTATTTTGAGACCTGATCAGTATCCTAAAAGCCTTTGCAAGTTTTAAGGGGCCCACTACCATGAACTGTACTGAAGGCCCTTGAAAGGCGTTTTTGGAATCACGTTCCACAATAGCCACTATCTGTCATGGAATGTAATATGTGTTTGTAGTTGAACGCCAGACTTCTCAATTTAGGCAACGACGAACTTTGTGTTGACACATTCATGCAGTCTACAATTCATATGTATCTGTTGCGAAATCAAAAGATAGTTTATATAATTTAAGTAACTTAGTGAGTCTCACGATCTCTCCTCGTGTTTTCGTGTCTATCAGTTGACGACGAGGATGGGATGGGGTTCCTACCGTGATTACGAGAACAAAATCGGCACCCATTTATCATTGGACTAGACGTATTTTGTGCCTTCTATCTGGTGTTCTGAGTTCTTTTATCTAGAATTTGATTTACTCCACTTTCCAACATCGGTTTTTGACCTGTTGTGCCGTGCCAAGAATTGACTATTACGGTCAATCATTTCTGCTGTATAGGAATGTTCGAAGTCTTTTCATAGGTTAGGTCTTCTGTTAATAGCAATATTTTGCGTAGATTATTATCGATTATACCATATACCAGTATACTAATTGTGTTGTTAATGTTTCGTCTAAGAAAACACCAAATTGACATCTGTTAGGCTATGTTCCAAGCATCGGTAAATACTCTTCTATTTTCTGACCTGTACAGTGGCACAATCGGTAAAAAGTAAACAGTTCAGTAATCATGGGTGAATTAGGCCGGACCAGGCTAAATCTAGCTATAGTCCGTTATACTTCAGTTTTTGTTCTGTGGATAATCAAAAATTACTTTTACAAAATTGGTCGCATTAAAATTTAAATACTGTATCAACTGACTGTTAAAGTTACTAATACGTAGTTCCTAATAGTGCCAAAGCTCTCACAAGCATTGTCATGTCATATCAGCTCGCTTTGTGCTTGTCTATGGTTTCTTTCAAAGAAGTCTCTCCGTGGAATAGTTGTACTGTCGTCTCCAGGGGATTCGAAACTAGGTTCCATATGCTGGTAGTGCCAATATGTCTCGACATCTGATCTTCCTCTTGACGCGCTGTTGTTATTTGAAAGAATTTCGCACCTCTTGCCACCCGTGGAGCTATGTTGTCACACTTCGCAACATGAACTTTGCATTCAGTCGTGTGAAGGAGTTGAAAAACAAAATGTGGTATATACCCCTTGCTATTTTCCTTGTTTGTTACTGAGTGGAACTTGAGATAGATCTTATTCTCATCTCTAGGAAAATCTTATTCTCGCTCTGTGCATTTCGTACTTTCAATAAAATTACAGGTAAAGATATTAAAGGGCGAGAAACATGATTGTTAATTATATCCCAATTCGAATTCCGGGATTTCGGAAAGTGGGAATTCTGAAATGTCGGAATTTCCGAATGTCGGTTATCATCACCAAATGATAGAAGTTTAAAGTTTGAATTTTATTCATGGCCTTTAGGCATCTAAGGTTCAGCTCAGACCGGGATAGGGGAGGGAAAAGGATTCGAGTAGGTGTTGGCCAGGGCCTATGTTCAAGATGCCACCCGGCAGTTGCCTGGTGTTTCTGAGGGAAGACCCTGGAAAACCTCAGGCCGCTGGGGTCGAACCCACGACCTCCCGAATGCTACGCCAACCAAATGATAAAAATGAACGGTCCACCTCCAACATACAGTACAAGACATGTTATTTTGAGTACAGTTAACACTTACTGGCTAAGGTGTAAAACAGTGTAAAAAATCTTACGATGAACGCCTGAGGTGCCTAAAGGTCATAAATAAAATTAAAATTCTTGTGTTAAAATTTTATTTCGAAAAGTCAGAATTCCGAATTTGAATTTGAATTTAGGGTCTGTAACATAAAAGCTTTAGGCAACTTTTGCAGAGACCGGATGGAGTATGATGGGATGATTGGTGGAATGAAGAAAGTGGGAGGAGACGGAAGAACTCCCTAGAAAACCCATGCACACGGTCTTTGTCCATCACAAAACTCACATGGCAAGAAAAGAAATTGAACCGACGACCCCAAGCGCAAAGGTGAGCACTTTACCATTGAGTCACTGGTTTCCGAATTCCGGAATTCCTAACACCCCTAGTAGACCTTAACTTTCCAGAAGCAGCAGTTGCTCTCTCCGTTGCTCATTCTATGGGAAACATCCAGTGGCCTAAACTTTCCACATCGTCACAAAACTTCATCACTTCGCTCATTATTTTCTTCCCTCACTGCATACCACAACATTCTCCTTTTCAGCCATCCTTATTTCAACTTAACCTCTTGTTAAATTTGACAATAGCGTTACACATTCAATACTCCCTCAGTTATCGCCCCCCCCCCTGAACCCTTATTGGCTTAACGCGTGGGTGTGACTTTTAGTTCGCATTTTTGACACAGCTCAAGACATCTTGGCAGCACTATACCAGTAGCGTAAATAGAATTTTTGCCTCCCACCCCCCTGCAAGGAACCTTTTAGGGACCTTGTTCTGGTAGCATATCCCACATGCAATTTGAGCAAATTCTTGCTGCATGTAAAAACCCACAAGAAAGAGATGTTGCATTTTCTGTTCTTTTCCTCCTTCAACCACTCTTGTTTCCCCAGTATGATTTTAAAAGAAACAGCTTCTTGGATTCAAAGGAATGACAGTCATTGAAATCTGACTACCACAGGAGGGGAGGAGACATGAAAAGACCCACATGGTCGCTGAAACTGTAAATAGTAGGCGAAACACCCATTGGGCTTTCTCCTGAAAATTGGAAATATAACCTCATAAATTATTTTTTCCTTCTTTCTTTGGCAAATACATCTGGCGGGTTGTTTTCATGTGAAGTACGATCGTGAGTTATAAACCCCTGAGATAAGGCGACAATATCACCAAAGAAGATAAGCGGTCAAGTTGACAAAAACTTGGAATTGTCAAACGGTAGTTCTATATTTCTTTTTATTTGCAAAATAAAAACCAGAGGAAGAAAAAAAAAGGGATGAATCTGAATAGCTTTGAAACAGGAAGAAACTGGTTTAATTGTTGGGATTTACGACCAGACCGGGGATTAAATTATGGAAGGAGGAATTGTTATCTGTTGCAAAAAGAGAACCTTTTTTTGTGCAAGATTGAAGCCGTATTTGTTGTCGCTGATGAAAGTAGCCCTGTAGGACCGTAGTTAGGCTTCAGTAATTGAGGGGCTGGTGGCATGAATAGAAAGGAAGTATTTTATGAGGAAGCATTTGAAGGCCTATGAAGAACTGACTGAGTAAGTTCATCTGAGGGGATGAGAAGTCAGGGCGCTATAATGCTATAAGGGAATTTGATTTACGAGTTGTGTTTGTGGAGGCTTATCAGCTTATCATATCTAAAGTTTTGCCTTCAGAGATCTCCTTTGTTTTCAAGCATAGGCGGATCAATGAGTGGGCGCCTTCATTTTACTTTCCAGAGTAAAAATTTCAGAATAATTACTAGAAACCTTGACCAAGGTTAGAGATTTACGCAATATGCCTAAAGGCTACCAGGTGTGTAAATATGAAACCGGAATTTGTGCATATACGGCGTTAGCTGTTAGCTGTCACTGTGGTTACCGTAAAACTGCGGCCTTGGCGCCACTTGCTTGTTTTGGCTGCTGATAACGATTTGCAACTCACAACCAGACAAGTTTCATGTCATAGTGTAGTGTTTAATAGCGTTGAACATGGCGCAATTTGTACCTACAAACTACGAAGTACGGACAGCATTGATTTTTTGTTACCATTTCAAGAAAACTGCTGCAGAATCGTATCGCATGCTTGTCGAAGCTTACGGTGATCATGCTCTTGGTAAGTCACAGTGCCATGCATGGTTTACAAAATTTAAAAGTGGCGATTTTGACGTGAGAAACGAAGAACGTGGAAGACCACAGAAAAAGTTTGCAGACAGCGAATTGCAAGGTTTGTTGGATGAGGATGACGCTCACACGCAACAACAACTCGCGGATCGATTAAATGTGACGCGAGAAGCAGTTTCCATACGTATAAAAGCCATGGGGAAGATTCAGAAGGTGGGGAAATGGGTTCCACATGCATTGACTGAACGACAGCAGGAAAACCGAAAAACCATTTGCAAAATTCTGCTCGCCAGGTACAAAAGGAAATCATTTCTCCATCGAATTGTGACTGGTGACGAAAAGTGGATCTATTTCGAGAATTCTAAGCGTAAAAGATCATGGGTAACTCCAGGAGAACCGGCGACATCGACTGCAAGACCAAATCGCTATGGACGGAAGACAATCCTTTTTTTTTTGGTCGGGATCAGAAGGTTGGGATCATGCACATCTATTATGAACTGCTGATACCTGGCGAAACCGTTAATACCCAACGTTAGCGACAACAAATGATCGATTTGCATCAAGCTTTGCGTGAAAAACGACCAGAATATGACCAAAGACAACATAAAGTGATTGTGCTTCACGATAATGCACTCTCTCACACAGCAAAACCGGTCAAGGAAACGATTGCGAATTTTGACTGGTAAATCCTTCCGCATGCGGCTTACTCACCAGACTTGGCGCCTTCCGATTTTCACTTATTTGAATCCATGGGACACGCACTTGCTGACCAGCGCTTCACATCTTACGAAAATGTACGAAACTGGCTTGATGACTGGTTTACAGTACAAGAGTCACAGTTTTTTTGGTCTGGCATCCACACATTGTCGGGACGATGGCAGAAATGTATCGCTAGCGATGACCAATACTTTGAATAAAATAGTTCTTAGCATTGTCATCCAATCACTGTGTCTTTTCTGTACATAAATTCCGGTTTCATATTTACGCACCTGGTATAAATAACAATTCATATTCAACAAATGGTCAGCAGCAAAAATGCCAACATTCTCAGTTAACTTTACTTTTGATAGTTCTCAGTTTATAGAATTGTGGGTATTCTCGTAACAGGTAACCTACCGGGTCGTATCTATTGCATCAGGTGACCTACCTTGTAGTTGTAGTTGGTTATCAGTATTAATCACCTGATTCTTAATTTGTTGGTGTATTAGGATAACGTGTATCTCTCTCCACTATTTTCTCTGCCATGTAAGCTTATCATCATGCCTTATCGGTTTGTTGTAACACATCCGGCCCTCTAACAAAAGAGAAAATGGTTTATGAATTGTACCATCAAGATGGGAGATTTTAAATTCTTCCTTACCGTTGCAACTAGAAATCAGCATTATTGGTCTTTCGACGGGAGTCAGAACACACACACACACACACACACACAAAAACTAATTATAAATTACCACTAAAATTTCCTTGATCGCGCTAATAGTGCTAAAACGAAGACTTTAAACTTGATTTTATATGGGTAATTTTAGTAACTATGAACTTCAAGATGATATGAATGCAGTGAGTTTAAAAACCACAAACATCCATGCCCCATGTTGGATTCGAATCCGCAACCTGATGAACGGCGGTGCTGGGTCCTAGCCCACAATACTTCTACCGAGGTCGGCAAAGCTCAAGCGATAGAATGTATTGTATATTGTGTCATCTCAAACAAATTAAAGAATATAAGAGGAAGAACATACGAGATGCTACACCATCACCTAGCTGAATTGTGGTAGCGATCTGTGAGCAATGGCGACAAATTTCTGGACATGTTGAGAGACATCCGGACAGTATTTGTGCGAATGTGATGGTTATCAGTGTTCAAGATCAACTCGGTTCATTCTTCCGATAATATTTTATAATAATATCCCATAATAATCGAGAAAATAAGGCACGCTACTGAAACTCCTAATGAATGAACTTTTTATTTGTTGTATGGTCAATGGGCGATAAATTACTCCAGAATGAGTAAGTAAGTAACTCTCACCCTTCTATTTCAGCTTCTCAATGCTCAATTTCTGTATTCTATTTTGAATAGACGAATGCGAGAGAAAAGTGTGTGTGTGTGGGGGGGGATTACTCATTCATGCCCTCCTAGTCGCCGGCCAAGTAATCTATTCTATTTAATGCAATATTCCTTTGCCAAGTAATGGGCCAGGCCAAAAAATGTAACCGAAATCCACCCCTGGATGTACCCAACGAGAGAGACACAGAAATGAGGAAAAGTATGAGACTACAAGAAGTTCGGGAAGATCGCCACGACTGTTAGAAAGCAATCACGATCTTGGCAAACGACATGAAGAATCCGGATATGATTCAATGGATTTTTTGTCTGATGAGGAGCTTGGAGTGGACGCCAGGAAGGAGTACCCATCGTTAGAGAGGAGAAAGTTTAAAGATCGAAGACTGTATCACAGATCCAGATGGAAGATTAGAAGTACACAATCTCGAAGATCCTATCACAGAGATAGAGGGAGAGACAAAATAATGCGATTTCGAAGACTGTACCACAGATTAAGATGGAAAATCATAACACGATTGGGAAGACCTTATCATCGAGATAGATGGAAAAGTAGATGAATATTATTTCGAAGATTGTATCACAGGGACAGATGGGAAGACAGAACACGATCGCGAGACAGACCATACAGAATTAATGAAGACCCGAATGACAGGAAATATGAATCAAAGAACTGAAGTTACCGCAAATGCATGAAGACAATGGAGATAAAAGAATTTATGATTAAGATGAGAGTTAAGACGATTATGGGCCAATTGGACACATGTATGAAGGTTTTGAATAAGAGAAAAGAGAGTAACAGGTGTAGCGACAAATTGAAGAACGTCAGCGACGTAGAGAAGACCTGGGAAGAAGTTTTTGAAGAATGGGCTGTGCTGTTTGAAGAGACGCAAAGTTGTCAATATAGGGAGGACGATGCAATGAAAGACAAAATTGTTGAAGCGGGAAACGCTAAGCTCATGAATGATGCGTACCAGGACGGACAGAGAAGAGCAGCGCAACGTATGTCGAGTCAACGAGAGGCAACAGGAGTCTATTGACGACAACGAAGTGGATGGAAGGCGCGCCCCCAGATCCGAGGTTTTACCAGAGGCTCAACTTACGAACGCATCTCCTGCAGGAAAGAGGAAGTTTTACAACTTACACATAGAGCAGCGAAGAGTGTTCGATGGTTACCCGGGACAAATGAAGAATTTTGAGCGCAATACTAGAGCGATTGCAGCTGACGCTACCAGAGCATTGTCCGTGTCCCGCCTGTTACCCTGACGAGGTTGAATACTGATCGACACCAGATTGCAATCAGATAGTAGAGAAAAGAATGATTTTTGTCGCCAGTTCTGTGATGAGTTATCAATGAAAACAAGTAGTAAATATGTTAAGGCACTGAAGAATTTAATGATTCTTGAAGAAGACATGATCTCTCGGATTAAGAAGATATGTGACTTGGATAAGAGACTCTATCTACGTATCGGGAAACCCAGCCAAGAAATAGTGGAACTATTGCATCATGACGGCAGAGGAGTTTGTGAAAGATACTCGAAAAACCTGCATAACCTATGGAAACCTAGTCACGACTGGATAGCTAAAGTTATAGGCAGGGCCTCAGTACGTCTACAGCAGAAGATAACGACGGCTATGGAAATAAAGGAAATCATAGTTAAAGTAGAAGTAAAAAGTCAGGAACCAGATACACGTTCCCACAGTCAAGCTAAATTAGAAGCACACACAGTTATACACCAGAAAAAGGAGTTGTAACGTGCGGCCCAGCGTCGGTGACGGACGTGAAGTTGAGACGAGATGCACCTGATTCGGAAATAGGGGACTTTACGTTTATGCAGTGCCTGAGCGAAGAGACTGAAGGACTTGAGATAGCGAAAATAGAGAATGAAGTGAAGCGCACTGTTCCGGAATGACAGCCCAAGGTGTGATGGAAGAAATTTTCCAGTTCGACCAGGATGATGACCTCCTGATGAGGCGTGTTGGAATTCCCAATTATGTTGTAGAGAAGAATGACGGAGGATGGATAAGAAGCGATACCGTATCCAGACCGTGCCTATTGAAGACGACGGTGCCAGGGATCGGAGCCCGTTCAGGAGCCATATATAACATATATAAATTTTGGCTTACGTCCCGCCTGTTATATGCGCATCCAGTGTGAAGTGTTTTCCTGCAATCCAGCACCAATTCAGGAAAGGACTTAAGTCCGCCCAGCCGATGTAGAAGTTGCAGTAGAATGGAGGCCCCGAGATGGCAGCACATATCAATTAGTCAAGTATAGTGGATTAGTGTGTGTGCTGTTTCTTGAACTAAAAGACATTTAATGGACGGTGATACCAAAATATATATGAACTGTTGTTAATAAAAGAAATAGTTTGTTTATACGAGTGTTATTGTACGTATATATAAGTATGTATGTATGGCAGTAGTTTATTAACCACCACATCTTGTAGTAGAAAGTAGTGGTTGTCACAGCAGTTCCAAAGAACTGAACTAAAGGGGAGGAAACTCCATTCCTCCCACAAAAACCTAAGAACCTAATCAATTTAGGAGGAAACTCCTTTCCTTCCACAAAAACAAGAAGTATGATTTGATTGGATATGTAAATAGATGCCCTAATAAAGAACCATGTTTTTGATATGTCGAAGCTAAGTGTTTCAGTGAGAGTTATTTGGTGGAGCAAATCCCATCCTCCCACGAGCTTGGGGAGATCGCAGTGCCTGTGAACACCTACATAGGTACACCCTCCATTCCAAAATAAACCGAACGTTTTAAAAAAACAAAAAAACAATGTACATTTTGGAACAAATCATTTTTATTAATCAATGTATTCCCCTTCTGCATCGATACACATATTTGCACGCTCCAACAAGTTGTCAAACGACTTCTCCATGTCCTTTATTGGAATGGTCTTTAGGACGGCGGTCGTCGCCTTCTCAATGGCTTCAATCGATGCGTGCCACTTTCCTTTCATCGCCAAATGCAGTTTCGGGAACAGATAGAAATCGCACGGAGCGAGATCTGGTGAATAGGGCGGATGATGCAAACGAATAATGTGATTTTTGACCAAAAATTCAGTTACAAGTCGCGAACGATGTGATGGTGCATTATCGTCCAAAAGAGTCAAACTGCCGATTTCTCGATATTCGGGCCGAATACGACGAATTCTTGCCAGCAAACGCTTCATGACGCCCAAGTAAAACTCTCCAGTGACTGTCTGGCCGGGCTGAACAAATTCTTTGTGGATAATTCCTTTTGAATCGTAAAAACAAATCAGCATCACCTTAACTTTTGACTTCACCAAGCGACTTTTTTTTGGGTGGTCCTTCATCCGGCGCTCTCCATTCAGCACTTTGCCGCTTTGTTTCGGGCTCATATTCAAAACACCACGTCTCGTCACCAGTTACAATCGATTTCAAGAAGTTTCGATCCTGCCGAGCACTTTTAACAATGTCTTTGCAATGCGCAATTCGATCAACTTTTTGGTCTTCGGTGAGTTTGTGTGGTACAAACCGCGAATTAACCTTCTTAAGGCCCAAAACTTCGGTCAAAATGCGGTATGCGGTTGTTTGAGGAATGCCTAATTCCATTTCAATAACTTTCACCGACGCTTTTTTGTTATGTTTGATGAATTCACGCACTTTTTCGATGTTTTCTTCCGATAATCCGGTTCTGGGACGGCCTGATCTTTCGTCATCATCCAGCGTCTCTCTACCCGATTTGAATCGCCTGAACCACTCGTAAACTTGCGTACGGGATAGACACTCATCACCATATGCATTTTGTAGCATTTGGTGCGTTTCAGTAAAAGGTTTACCCAGTTTAACACAAAACTCAATTGCAGCTCGTTGTTTGAAACTCATTTTCCGACCGATGTACACAACACACTGACAGTTGAAACGCAATAACTTTGTTGCCGTGCATCCAAATGTCATGACATTTATACCAGTTGTCAATGAGGGACTACGCCATCTACCGGTAAAATATTACAACAGATGGCACTAGTGGTACTATTTGTTTTCAACAGTTCGGTTTCTTTCGGAATGGAGGGTGTATAACACTTGGCGGAGGGATTGCGCTCTCTCCCACGAGACTGGTGGAAGCTTTACGGTCTCCCACTGGGTGGATATTGGAGGAGGTACCTTGTTCGCCTCCCACATAGTGGAAGCTCACATGTGGGTTCCGGAAGTTGCGCATACCTTCTATCGAGGAATAACGTAGGGGTCGCGGCCTGAAAGTAAGTGTAGTATTAGGTCACTAAACAAGTACGGTCGCTTATGGAAGTATTAGGTCGCTGCATAAATACCGTCAGTCCCCGGTCCCTGTTACAACCCTGGAAAAATCTTGGTCAGAATGGTCGGCCGTTGGGATCGAACCCACGACCTCCCGAATGCTACACCAACGCTCTACCACTGAGCTACGTCGTCTCAGTTATGCCTTGTTTACATGGGTTACATGCGTTGGACCAACACGGCGTTGAATCAACACGGCATTGGACCAACACGAAACCATCACGGGGTTGGACCAACACGGCGTTCGACCAACAATTATAACCGGCATACGACCAACACGGTAAAACTCAAATCTTAATACTGAAATAATTATGTAATAATAATTTATATAAAAAAAACTATAGCGTGGAGTGGCACAGGCGTAAAGCCAACACTGCGTTTGACCAACACGGCGTTGAACCAACACGGCGTTTAACCAACACGGCGTTAAACCAACAAGGCGTTGAACCAATACGGCGTTGGACCAACACGGCGTTGAACCAACACGGAACTGAACCTACAAAATTGTGTATTGCTCATGCAATCTTGCTTTGACTATATCAAATGGTGGATGGTTGTTTGAAAATTCTATCTTTTTATTTATTTTTATTTATGTACGTTAGGCATCTCAGGCTCTGGCAGAGTTATTTTAATAATACTAGTAGGCATCCACCAAGAACCAGTAACGTGCTAATTTTTCTTTCCCTTCGCCACTACTGGATTTGGTTAATTTTCTTCAATGTGGCAAGCCAAAATAATGTTTTACTAGAATATACCATATATGCAATTTCATTTCTCAGTATAAAATGTTTGCGCAGCCAATGTCCTAATTATTTTTCTCTTTTTGATGATCTCCGGTATTATTCGTATCTCGCCTATTGTGCTAAACACTTTCTTATTTGGCGTCTTCTGTATCTAGCTTATTTTATCTATTCTTTTTCATGTCTACATTTCCGCTCCATACAACACAATACATTAATTAATCTTTTCCGTAGCTCTTCGTTCAGAGATCCGCAGAAGAGATTCTCTTTGTTAGGCTATCGCTATTCTCTCCTTGAGCTCTTTCTCACATTTCACATCATCGCTTATAATACTTGGCAAATAACTGTCCTACTTTTCACTTTCAATCTTGATGTTTGCTATGGTTCGATATGTTCCAATTACCATCTCTGTTGTTTTATTCACGTATTCATGTTCTTCACAGTTTTTTTGCAGCTGTTTTAATATAATTTTAAGTGATGTTTCATCGCTTTCGAAGCATCTTTTTATAACTTCTTCTAGATAACATACAGGGCGGTTGCAAAGTAGGGGTCAAACTTCGAGAGGTGATTGATTCCTCACATCAAAACAAGAGAAAAATTAATTTTTAAAAAATACTGTATCCGACATAGATGGAATTACAGGCATTCAAAGTTAGTGTAGCATCGACACAAATCACGTCATACCTCGAAATGTAATGACGTAGCTTGTGTCGGCTTAGCAATGCACAATGGAAGTAGCCAACTTAGTGTTGTAAAAAACGTTTTTTCTGTGAAGTTTTTTCATGTTTTTTCTGTTCTTTGTCATGTTTTTTTTAAAATGTCATTTGTTTTTCTCACACAGCAAGTGATTTAATGCTTTACGCTGCAGATAATCAATGTAATCAGCAGGATTGGAGATAAACTCTCACACATTCATCCCAATTTACTATTGCTTTGGTTTTCTGCAGCCTTACGGTACGAGACAAATGATGGGATTATTTATGCATTTATTGCTACATTGCTATACTTCCTATATCTTCACCCTGAAAAACATAAGGATATGGACTCTAGTTATTTAGTATGGTTTGTATTAGGATACACCTCCAGGGAACAAAATAAATATTTTGAATTATAGGAAGAATTTAAGTTCCTAGAGAGAATACAAGTTCGAAAACATCTTTACTATATACTAAAAAACCATGAATTCTTACCGAAATGTACTCTCATCTCGTATATACAATACGTTAATTTCTAATTACGGTATTATTCAAGGAAGATATATATTTTTTATCATAATTACCATACGCAAAAATCAATTATCTTTAGCTTAAATTCCCTAGAATTAACCTGCTTCTATTCAATGGTAGATACGTATGTTTGGGTTTACTAGTACCTTGTTTTTGAATTTTAATTTAATTGTTAAGGGTTTTAGGCAACTTTGACTCTGGCTGGATAGATGATGATGAGATGAACTGGTAGAATTAAGAAAGTGGCAGGAAATGGGAGAACATTGAGAAAACCCACGCACACGGTATTTGTCCACCACAAAACTCATAGGTAAAACTCATACTTAGGCATCAATAAAACATGATCTGAAGTTAAACTCTCTATACACCATTGTGCAACGGTCGTCCCCTCTGCACTAATAATGGAAGTGACCAGAGTGGAACAGCGATCGCACATCCAAGTGGCCGTTCTCCGGAAGAAAAACTCGCGTGTCACCTAGAATTGGTAGAAGCGTTAGGGAATAATGCTCTGACATATCGAATTGTCGCAAGATGGGTAGTAGCTTTTCAGAGAGAACGCCAAGCAACCAGACACATGAAATGGTCAAGGCGGACCGATGTGTCACGTGCCGTGTGTAGAATATCTGTCCGAGAACGAGAAACGAAGGACGCTGCGTGAATTAGAGACGGAGACTGGGATTGAGAAGCATACCATTCATAAAATTTTGACGCATGATCTGAATCTACGTAAAGTTCCGTCGAAATAGGTTCCACATGCCCTCACGGAGATTCAAACGTAGACACGATATGCAGTTTGTTCCGATCACATACAGCACTATGAGAATGACGGCAACCAAGTTTTTCCAGGATCACCGTTATTGATGCATTCTGGGCCAGACCGTATGAACCTGAGTTCAAATCACAGTCCTCAAAGTGGAGACATCCAAGTTAACCACGTTGGCAGAAGTTTCGGGAGAATCCTTCGCCCACACGATTGATGTGATTGTAGCATATTACACAAGGTGAACACTGGTTTGTCACTTCGTTCCTCATGGAACCACAGTCACATCAGCGTATTACAAAAACTTTCTGTAGCGACACCTACTACATACCATTAGAGAGAACCGTCCAGTCTACTGCATAATTCAATCATACTGCACGATAATGGAAAGCTACGTAACGCAGCTTGAGTACTGGACCAACTGCGTCGATGGAGATGAGAAGAGTCAGAGCACCCAGCGTATCCACCGGATTTGTCACCGTGTGATTTTGACCCCATCTCCAAGGTGAAGATATAATTGCGTGGTAGACGATTTGCGAACCGCCTGGACATTGATAATGCTGTGCGCCAACATATCACCCGCTTCAGGCATGGTGCAGAGGATGTTGCTGCCGTTGGCATTCGACGTCATCTACATCACTGGGAGTGTGCTGTAAACAATACGGGAAATTATTATGAAGGTTTATCATAACCAGACAAGTATTTATAACATTGATGACAGCGTGCTGTGGGCAGTGCGGGAGATTATTTTGAGGGTTTATCATAATGAGACGAGTTTTTTTAACATGTGCATTATTACATGTGTATGTTACAGGCTTTCTTGGATTTTCTTTCACGATTCCTACCAACAAAATATCCATTATGGTTACTTTTCATTTGTATATAACACATTTGTATACATTCTTCGATTGTCGAAATATTAATGTTACCATGACTTACTCCTCAACCCTCGTATATACATATATTACAAGATGCTACTGATGTCATAAAGGTAGGAACCACCAAACCCGTCATTTAGGGGGTATGGAAGGGCAGTTGACCCCACCGAAATTTTATTTGAAACTTTTCATATCAAAATTCGCACGATAAGAAAAAGTTATGTGCGTCATGAACTACGATTAAGCAGATTCGATTTTCTTATATGACAGTGAGTAGTTAAAAATATTTTCATTCCTAACAACTACTCGCATAGAAAAATATTCCTACTTTATTTTCTGGGTTTTAATTCAAGTCAATAAATAGATGTGGTGTATGTGAATCAACCTCAGTTTATTTCTGTTTCATTTTAAATTGGTCCTCGATGATTACATATTTGTAGCAACTAGTTTACAGAAAAGAAGACAACCATAATCTGTTTTGCTAATTGACTTTATTCATTCTATTAAAGTATTTTCATGTCATCCTCCATCTGCATACTTTTTAGTTTGTACACCTGCATTTGTGTTACGTTTACCTCTGAAAGATTCTTCAAACGAGTGGAGGTACACACTAAACAGTGAAATTTTAACTCTTTCTTCGACAAGAAAGTATTTTAATAAAAAAAATATTGAATTTCCATGGACAATAGTGTTTTGTAACGAAACAATATCACTTTGGATACAAAATGATTAAAAGTTTATGATCTTAGATTCAAATATGGTGCTTAACTGATATCATTTATTCTTCAAAATTGAAAGAAAGATTTATCATCATTATAGATTGGTTCACAATGCAGCATGGATACTAGTTAAGTTTGTTATCAGCCACTTTTTTATCTCGAAGTGTGAAGTTATTCGTTTTTAAATGACAACGAAGACCTGATAATTGAAGCGGTTAGAGGATAAAGGTGTCATGTTACATTGTTCGAAAGAATGAGTTCTGGTGGTGGATGAGTGTTATTCTTTCTCCACAACACCCCATTTAAGTTATTCCTCGTCTGAATAAAGAGATTCAGAAACGATGAAGGAGATATGTTAGACAGACAAACGAGTTTGTTTGTGGAAGAAGATGGAAGGAAAAATGTAACATGACACCTTTATCCTCTAACCGCTTCAAATGTTCTCAATGACAACAATATACCACAAGACGTAAGGAGGAAGATATTACAATAAACATCTTTGAACGGTCTTCTTAAGTACCTGACGGTCCTTTCGAAGGCGTATCATACAGTTGCCCGGCTATGGTAGGTTCCAGAGCGTTGGATCATTGGCCTGGGCTTAATGAACGCCGAGTTTAACTTATTATCTCTTCTTTAATAAGAACATTAATCATTTCCCTTACTACTGGTGAATAAATGCTCCCTTTTATTTCTGTTTTGCATTTTCAACATTTTATTGTATACAGTAGTTTTTTTCATTTTTAAAGGATGAAAATTTCATCTCAAAAACAATGAAAATTTGCCATAGACTACGGTTGGAAATCCATTCGAAGAGATTACACTTCCATCGAAAAGAACTACCATAGAATCACATATTTGTTCGAGTAGAAATGTTTAATCTTAGCTCCTATGAAAATTCGCTGTAATTCTGGTCTCACTTTCCGCTTTCGAAAGATGGAATATTACGCTTAATTCGAGCGCAATATCCACTCTTCCGAATTTGGTATGTATGTTGAGATATACATCGAAAATAAATGCACAGAAAAAAATAAATAAATAAATTCCGAAATATTCCTGAAAAAACTAGGCAACCTGGCTGCCTCGAAATTTCCAGTAACTTGATTAATAATAATAATAAAAAAAGCAATATCGTTCAGTTACTGCATGGTGACGGAAAAAAAGCGAAGCGAGATTTGAAATCCAATTAAAAGCCCGACGTCTTACAGACTGGATCACGTATGAAAACAGTAGTGTCAGAAATGCGTTGCTCAGGCAGCAAAAACATAAACTAGATTACTTCCACGACTTACGCCACGTTTTAATCTCTTTTCTCTTTGTCAATAGGAATCTCAATACCTATTCACTTAGAATATTTATCATATGTGCGAAAATAAGCAATCAAAAATGAGGCAACTAACACTTGATGAGCATTGTACGTATATTTAAGAAAACATTTTCTCTTTTTGCGCATGTAAGCAAATCACACTGGAACTGAACTCTGAGACATTTAAAAACGTAAAATAAATTATTCGGTGCTTTTTCAGGATTCTTGGCGATAACCTTAAGCACTGACATCTATCAGAAACATTAGCGGATATATCAAGGAACATTTCCAAAATTTTTAACAGTGTTTGCTGCTGGTCTGATTCCTGGAAATTATTATAATACCAATGCTGGGATGTTCACATATCACAAACCCTTCTGCTGTTTCCGCCCTCTTCAGTCACTTTCAATCTAGTTGTAAATATTTGTACAGTAATATATTATTTCATTAGGTCTGGACTCTCCGCATCATTTTCGGCTCTCTTTTCGATTCCTAATTCTTCATCGGAGTAGTTAAATTCTCTTTCGATTTTTAAAAATATTTTTATAATTTCTGGTTACCGTATCATGATGTCCCTCAACAACCAGTATTTGTTTTTTCCCAGCTCAAGAAGTGTTGTTTGATTTTTTTTTCGTAATCCGTTTTCAGTGGTTTATTTACTAACAATATTGCGTTTTATTTATAGTTTCGTACATTCTTCTTTGAGATTTTATTTATTAATATGCATTCATTTCTCGTTACAGTATTTTCCCCCTTCTTTATTTCTAGTTTTTCTTCATTAAAAGTTTTGTTTCGTCCTAGATTTTACTCTCCATTTTCATGCCTGCTATTTCTTTAGCTGTCTCCCTTATTATCCCAGTCAGTACGTTATATTTGCAATTGATATCTTCTTAATCTTCCATCTCCTCGCAGGTGCTGATTATGTTGGTTAGTTCTATCTCGAATTTCTGTCTGCTATTTCTTTGCTTTCTTTTTAAATCTAAAATGATGGCTTTTCCCTGATAATCTTCTTATCTAATCTTGTGTTTATTGCGAACTCTCGTCTCACTATCCTACGATCACTCAAGATTTCGAAACTGTTCTGAACATACACATCTTGGACAATTTCCCTGTTATTTGATAGAATATAATCTATTTTGTTTTAAGCTCCAACGGGCCTTCCCTTGTTCAATTCACTTCAGTTTTCTTCTTAAAACTTGTACTCGAAATGAATCGTTTATTGGTTTCTAAAAACTTCATTAGTCTCTTTTAATTCTCTTCGGTCTTTGTTGTTTCTTTTTCAAATCCAAGATATTCGACTTTCGTGTAACTGCTTTGCTTAGCTTCTTATTTCTGCGTTGAAGTATCCCATTGCTATCTTGCGATTTACAATTATCCAAAATCTTCTGTGTATATTTCTTTGACTTCTATTGCAAAGATTCCATTCTCCAACCATCTCAAAAACGCAAACTCTCCCCAGCACCTCTTGTACAGTTCATTACAAAAGTAAGTGGAGGTTGGAATTATAAAAAATAGTAGCATTTTCCTCCCGGAGAATTGTTGCACTGTACGCCTCATAGTTAGATAACCAACATGACAGTACAAATATGCTCCAGAAGATGGGATGCCAGGATATTCCTCCACTTGGAACAAGAAAGATTGAGTCCACTGCACCATGTAGAGAACCACGAGATAAATAGACAGAAATCGCATTCTTTTTTGTTCTCTCTCTCTCTCTCTCTCTCACACACACACACACACACACACACACAGAGAGAGAGAGAGAGAGAGAGAAAGATATGGAAGAAGACGGAGAAAGAGCGAAGGAAGAGGAGAAAAGAAGAAAAGAGGAAAAGGAAAGTAGCGAAAGACATGGAAATAAATGACATTTTAACGCTTAAGGATAACACAGTGTACGTCTTTCTCCCCTTCCCCCTCTCTCGGTCTTGTGTGTTTCTTCCTTTATGGGATAAATCTCTTTCAGAAGCAATCTCGAACGTAATTTACAGCCCTGAACTCCTTGGAGAAAATATTTCGAAATCCAGACTGGGAATCGAACCCAGAACCTTGTGAATATGAGTATCACACGCTGACCACTTAGCTACGCAGGCCATAACAAAGCAGCTGTTAAATCTGCCATTAAACTGGATACTGTC
>JAGDQP010027560.1:9811-24889 GCA_022664845.1 Lepisma saccharinum
ATTAATTTATAAGTGATATAAGAAAATTAAGTGAAAAGAAAGATGGAAAAATAAATAAAAGGAACACTAAATTAAACCTAAAAATGCCTACATCTTACACCAAAAATACAATTTATATTTTAAGGCTCCATAATAACTTATCCCACTGTTTATCAATTTTAAATCCTGAGTTCCAGTTCATCGGTTTTTCAGCTTCCACTTCTATAAATCTTGCTTTTTCCCATTTCCTGACAGTTCTTCTATCTTCATGCCCAGACACTTTTACTTCACTCCAATCCACTAAATGTACCGTGCCTCTTATTCGCTTGTATTTTTTTTAGCTATGGTGAGAAAATAAAAAAAAAACTAATCAATGCGGAGTTAGCTCCTTACAATCCCAGAGACAAGCAAAAATGTTCAATATTATTTCAATTGGCCGGCTACCAATACACTTTTTATCCAAGTAGAGCGTCCTGCTGATAGAATCTCGGAACAGGAAGATAGAAAGACTGTCAGAAAATGGAAAGAAGCAAGATTTATAGAAGTGGAAGGTGAAAAAGCGATGAAATGGAACTCGGGTCTTAAAATTGAGACTTGGAACTTGAGACTTAAAATTAATAAACAGTGAGATAAGTTATTAAGGAGCCTTTAAATATATATTGTATTTTTGGTGTAAGACGTAGGAATTTTTATGTTTAGTTTGGCTTTCCTTTTATTTATTTACTTTTCCATCTTTCTTTTCACTTAATTTTCTTATATCACTTATAAATTGCATTCTACAGGACAAGGCTTATTTTGATATTGTATGCTTAGATGTAGTAGGAACAGGGGGTGAGAGGGGAACCAGTGATTGTTGTTTATTATAAATTCACTTTGTGTAGTCTGTACGGAATTGACTGGCAGAAGACAATCAGGAATCACGGATAGCTGTCTCACTGGAAGTTTGTGTTATGTTATTTAGTGTGTCTTATGAAACCAAGTTGTTAGTTAGTTGGCGAAACCGTTTCACGTTTTTGTTTTTAAATAAACCGTATTAGCTTTGCTTAGCTATTATTTCATTTTATCTTAAGTATATAAAAGCAAAGTTTTGATATGGAAAATAAAATTATCCATGTGTGGAAAAATTATTTTGACAAATTTCTTAATATACACAACGGAGAAAAAGCAGAGGAATTTAAAATCTTCACACCAGAACCGTGAATAATCGAACTTAGCGAGATCGAGGTCGAAATGTTGATAATGAAATTGAAAATTTTCAAATCACCGGAAATAGACAATACTCAGCCGAATTAATTAAAGCTGGAAGAACGGCACTAATCAAGGAACTACATAACTTGATAAGTGCTATATGGAGAAAGAAGGAGCTTCTAAAGCAATGGAAAACCTCAATAATAGTTCCGATTTATAAAAAAGGCGATAAATCCGACAGTAATAATTACCGCGAAATCTCATTACTCCCAACATGTTACAAAGTACTGAATAATGTCCTGATAACTCGCCTAAGTGTATACGTAGATGAAATAATTGGAGATTATCAATGTGGGTTTAGAAGAAACAGATTCGCATTGAGACAAATCTTAGAGAAAAGATGGTAATACAATGGGACTGTTCACCAGACATGCATTGACTTTAAGAAAGCATATGAATCAAAAGGGGAGAAACTATACAATATCCTGGTACAATTTGGAATTCCGAAAAAACTTGTTCAACTAGTAAAGATGTGTCTCAGTCAGTGATATATCCCATAAGCACAGTACGGATAGGTAATAATATGTCAGATAGTTTCAAGATTCGCAACGGATGCCTTGTCACCATGACTGTTTCACTTTGCGTTGGAATATGCGATTCAGAAAATAAAAGAGGACAAAGACGGACTAACATTGAATAGCTTGAATCAACTGTTCGTATACGCTGATGATGTAGATTTAATGGGGGACGATATAGATGCACTACAAAGTAATACCGATGTCTTAGTAAAAGTGGGCGATGAGATAGGTCTACAGGTAAAGATAGAGAAAACAAAATACATGATAACAAGCCGGAACACGGAATATAAGGTAAATAAATACATAACAATTAAGAATGAGAAAGTAAACACATTTAAATACTTGGGAGCATATGTAAGCAAAAACGAGATTACGGAAGAAATAAAAAATCGCTTAGCATCGGGCAACGCATGTGTCTACTCAGTCCAGAAACTCCTAACTACGTGATTAGTATCAAAAAATTTGAAATTGAAAATATAAAGAACAGTTATTCTGCCGGTAATAGTTAACGATTGCGAAAGTTGGAGTACGACTCTAGCAGATGAACATAAATTAAGAGTGTTTTAAAATAAGGTCTTGAGAAAGATATACGGTCGAAACCGGGATGAGGTGACTGGAAAATGGAGGAGACTACATAACGAACAAAGAACTACACGGACTTTACGACTCACCCGATGTTGTAAGAATAATGAAATCGCGACAACTAAGATTGGCAGGCCATGTAGCTCGGATGGGAGAGAAACAAATATTACATTTCATCGTGATTGGTAAATCGGAGGGATAGAGACCGTTAGGAGGACCGACACGGCACTGGGAGAATAATATTAGAAGGAATCTTTGAGAAGGAAGTGTTTGTGATGAAAACTGGCTTGATCTTGCTCAGAATAGAACGTTTGGAGAACGTTTATTACTGCGGCGATGAACTCGCGAGTTCCGTAAGCCATAGAGTAAGTAAGGCATAGTGCAGTTTACTCCGAGATAAAATAAAATAAAACGATTAAAATCTGAAGATGAGCTTTCAGTGGAAAGAACTGCGTAGTATCTGAATTAAGATAAAAGCCGAAAAGTGTAAAGCGACTTTGGTATTTCAATCTAAAGTTAAAAACTAAGGTGCTGTAAACCTGCCTGCGCCATTGATTGAAACGAGTCATAAAACTTAAGACTTTCTTACGCTTATACTATCATCTCAAATCATTTTCTACAAATGCATGAACATTCCATCAATACATGAAAATTATATCCTGATTATTCCCAAGAAGTGAAGCCTCCTCGTTAAGGATGCGATATCATTGTTGGAGATGATCGTCTCCAGGATAGTCTAAAGTATGTGGCGAATACTTAAAGCATCGTTACACTCGTTTCAACGTGGTGTATTCAAACGTAGCAAAATACACTTGTGTGTCCGGTGACTTTATACTATGATTTGGCGACATAAAATTTTATCTTCGAACTGGCTCGAGCTGATGATTTCGATGGTATAACAACAACTTTCACCGTTTGCGATTTATTAGTAGCAACATCATCCAACCGTTGCTGTCATTAATTTTGAATAACTTATCGTTAAAGAACAATATTCCAGGGATACGCTTTGCCTGCCAAAGGGGCCGTACAATATGGTCTTTCAGTTCACTAATATGGATACCAAACATTTTTGGTATTCAGAAAAATATGACCTGACTACCATTAGAGCTGATGGAGTGTACTTTTCTGTAACACTTTTTACTTAAGTTGATATTTAGGATATTTGTTTTCAAACTTGAGAAGATACCCAGCGAATCTATAGAGATAAGAATGTGTTCCAAGGAGACTGAGATCCAAAACCTGCAAAAATGCATATAACCCAGCAGTAAAATACTGGCTTGATGTTAAGACAAGACTGGTGAGATTCTCCGTCAACAACTAACGAGCATTCAACATAATCGGGGGCATCAATAAAAAGACTGGTGGCAGGATTTGCGCAATGTCGAATTCGTGCATTATGGACAGCTTCCAGGGCACTCAAAACTCAGAATCACACCAAGGCATATGCTTGCCAACCATAATTTAGGCGAAATTAGTGCCTAACTAAAGCGCAACAAGGTTGGAAACTAAAATCCGATATGTGCCATTTTTCTTTCAGAGTAACCTGTCGGGGAAATTTTCTGCATCTCCGAGGGAAAATGAAGACTAATTTCTGTACGTTATTATTAGTGCTTTAGAACTTTTTGGGCACTAATGTTGGTGCTCTTGGTGTGATACCCCAATCGCCCCCTCAAAGAAACACGTAACAAATTATTCAATTTTCAATGTTTTGCTAGTGACTGTTCTGTGTAAAACGTGAACTCCTGCATTTGTGAGAGATAAGGACTCCGTATCTACACGCTAAGTGTATGAACTCTTTAGGACTGAGAATTTACAGTCTTTAAAAGGCTGATTATGTAGTAAATGTAGTTCCTAAGCCAGGACTCAAACGTAATGATAGAGTACCAGTGATCTCTTTATTTTAACCCACGGGTAACAACACCTAACGGACAGTTCCGTTTTCTTTAGGCTAATCTCGTTCGTCGTATTAAAAAAAGAAGAGTATATGAAATGTCATTGACCTAACATAACTCCTATTACCAGCAATACAGGAACACATGATAGTTATAGCAAATAATAGTAGAACACTTTAACCACGTCTAATTGAAACCTTTAAGGCCAATAAGTTGCAGATAAATCCCAAATCACCCGAAACGCCTCACCTGTCACACTAACATCACATACGGTACACGTGATCACATATTAGCATCTTAAATGTAACTTCCATCACAAGCAGAACACAAGGTGTTTTTTTTTTTTTTCAGAAAATTTCCTACATGAGCGATAATTGCATGTACCGAGGAAAGGGAGCGATCAAAACTCCGAACGACGTCTCACACGTTAAAGGTGCATTGCGCTTTGATTCAACCCGCGTACACACTCATTAGCTATTAGAAGTAAGCGCATATATATAATTCACAGCCATATTCAACCCATTACTGCATAAGGCCTCTCCCGGAGGGCGGAGTTGATATATATATATATATATATATATATATATATATATATAAATCACAGCCATATTCAATCCACTAGTGGATGAGGCCTCTCCCCGAAGGGAGGAGTTGGTCTACTGCTCCCACGCTGACCAGACGGGTTGGGAGAGGAGAGCCGAAGCTCTCACTGTGATCGCCACTGTCTTTTATTCACAGCAGCTCCCCTAGGAATAACCAGGAGGGACAGGAAGACAAATTCATGGATTCGCGCACAAACAAACGTAGACGATGTAATGAAGACTGCGAAGAAGCTGAAGTGGAAATGGGCCAGTCACATAGACGAACAGATGGAAGGTGGACGACAAATGTACTACATTGGATTCCTAGAGAAAAGAAACGGCCGAGACGACGTCCAAATGCAAGATGGGTAGATGAAATCAAGCGTTTTTCAGGATCTACATGGATGAGGATAGCAGGAGAGCGAGATTTTTTGTATGTATATGTATGTATATATATATATATATATATATGTGTGTGTGTGTGTGTGTGTGTGTGTGTGTGTGTGTGTGTGTATGTATGTATGCGCGGACTTCTAATTGCTAATATATATATATAAGAAATATATAATAATTCACAGCCCTATTGAATCCACTACCGGATGAGGCCTCTCCCGGAGGGAGGAGATGGTCTACTGCTCCCACGCTGACCAGAAGGGTTGGGAGAGGAGAGCCGAAGCTCTCAAATGTGATCGCTACCTCATATACCGTCATTTGAAAAAGTACCGGGAATTGATACATAAAATATGCACTTGTCATTTACTTATCAACATTTATTTTGTCTCCTTCAAAGTAGGCCCCATTAGTAACGCACATATGCCAGCGTTTTTTCCAGTCTGCGAAACAGTTTTTCCTGGCGCTTTCCGGTATAACCTTCAGTTCCTTCGACAAATTTTGTTTTATGGATTCAATCGACTCACAAGGTATCCTGGAGCAGCAATTTTAGTTTGGGGAACAGGAGGAAGTCACATGGGGCCATATCTGGTGAGTATCATGGTTGATCGATGACATTTGTTGCGTTTTTTTTAATTCGGTTATAATTGTTGCTCTATGCGATTGTGCATTATCGTCGTGAAAAATCCACGAATTGTTCTTTCACAAATCTGGTCATTTTTTTACGGATTTTCTCACAAATGACTCAATACGGCCAAATCATATTCAATTATTGACCGTATGTCCCTCCAGATCGAATTCATGATGCACCAAACCACGAATATCA
The DNA here is from genome assembly GCA_022664845.1 of Lepisma saccharinum. Taxonomy (NCBI): domain Eukaryota; kingdom Metazoa; phylum Arthropoda; class Insecta; order Zygentoma; family Lepismatidae; genus Lepisma; species Lepisma saccharinum. The sequence continues at coordinate 15,828 of JAGDQP010027560.1, forward strand.
AAGAAAACAATGATCATTCATTACCTTGACTTTTGAGAGATTTTGACGTTTTTTTTTTTTTTCGGTTTCGGTTCATCTTTTGTCCACCACTCCGATGCCTATTGACTTGTTTGCATGTCAGACTCGTAGACCCATGTCTCGTCATCAGAACTGGCGCGATCCAGCATGTCTGAAGCGACCTGTGCCCGATACTGCTTATAAGACAAATCAGTTCTTTTGGCACAAGCCGTATGGCGACGCGTCTCATACTCAACACATCCACCAAAATCGAAAGATCCGACCCGTGAGAGATGTTAATATCACATACTACCTTTCTTTAGCTGAAATGGCGATTATAGAGCACAATTTCCTTCACTTTGTTGATGTTTTCGTCGGTTGAAGCGGTCGAAGGTAGTCTAGAACGAGGTATGTCTTTGACGATCCCTCGGCTCTCCTTGAACTCGTAGACCCGTGTTTTCGATAACACTGATTCACCGTAAGTTGTTTTATTTTTTTATTTTTGGCTAGTACGCACACGAAATTTCGTTCGCAACACAACATTTAAGGCACACTCTTTATTTAATAATTTCGATCATTGTGAAAATCATGAAGCACTACTGTGGAGGACTGACTTCAGCAGTTGAAAACTAGATTTTCCTTTCCTTCAACTCTGACAAGGATTAAAAATAGAAGCAAAATCTCCAGAATAAAATAAGAGAAAATGTATGAATGATGATTAATTAAGTAGTTGTAAGCATCAATTATATAGGATTGTGCAAAGGTTACGAGAAAACGGAATATTTAAAATAGATTATTCATTTGGATGAGAAATCGAAAGCAGTGTAAGTCAATTTTTTTTAACAATTCTGAGTTAATTAGGGAAATGGAAATTGCATATTCAAATCTATTTTAAGAAAAAAAAAACTCACAGGTGGCGGAATAAATAGCATCGCTTATTTTGATAGTAAATGTAACAGCTGTTAAGGCAAACCGTTGGTGATGTAAGTCAAGCATGCACCACTGTGACTATAATTAGATTAGTTTGAGCCAAATATGTCTAAGTAATTTTCGACAGTTAGGAGTTAAGTAGATGTATGAAAACTAGACAGTGAAGTATGTTTAAAGAAAAGTTTAAAAAATTCATTGTATGGACTGTAATGGTAGTTGTAACCTATGTCCATCACATCTCTGTGGGATAATATAACGAGCAATTTTGGTAGGGGTGGGGGCGAGAAGAGGAAGATTGTGCCAGGTCATTGGTCTTGGTACGTAGCATACCCAAATTAGATTGGTACCATATCACTAAAATTCTAGAGGCATCGTTTGCAACCGCTATTCGAAATTATCAACCGCAAACAAGAGTCCATAGTGCTGGGTTTTGCGGGAAGTTGCAGTAATTCTATACATATAATAAAATGTCCTGTTTCTCTAAGTTCGTATTTGGAGCTTGAAACGTTAGAATCTGCTATTAACATTGTACTGTTTGTCCCTCGCAAATATATTCTTATAGAGAGGTAAAGATCGATGTCGGATACCAACTTATAAACTGATACAAAATAAGGAATACGTTATTTGATGAAGAACAAAATCATACCACTTAAACCAAAACATAATCCTATCATATAATATTTTGATTTGTAGACCTATAAAATAGGCTTTATACGTAGAAGGCCATGTTTTGAAACCTTTGCTTACTAGCAGCAAGTCTGTTGTTTAGAGACTTAGTTAACGCTTAGATTAAGAACAGGTTTACGAAACTTCGATATAAAAAAGTACATGTAAGGTCCAGATGAATACTTTATATAGAGAATAAAATGGCAACAAAAGCTTTATTGAATGCAGAGTGACAATATCTCAGCTTATCAATTTTCATAACATGAAACGTTTTTTAAGAATTGCTTTTCAAAACATTTAATTTAAGCGACCCTCTAATGAATATCAGTCTGCATTCATAGTCACATTTCCTGTCGTATTTACGGTCACATGTGTTGTTGATGTGTTTAATATCAGAGCGTCTACTCACGTTGCAGGGGAACGAAGCAGTTTGTGGGAGGATGCAATGAAAATTCATCATGCTAATAGCACCGTTATTTCGCTCGTTTGCTAGTGTTAACTATAGCATTACCACGTGTATTACATCCTAGAAATGACGCAATAAAACAGGAGAACAGAAAAAAGAAACCGAATAGAAAAGCTCATCGAAATGTTCATTTTCTTGCATCTAACTACAAACAAAGGTCTAGAAAGAATGATTCCCGATTAATTTATGATTATATACGTCGTTGTTCTTAACCATGATTAATGCATAGATTTTTCTAGAATAAATTCACCCTTCTATGTATGGTGAAAAGTTTTTTCATAAAATATGTGAGTAATATGTGCGTGCAATTTCTACTATGCATATTAATTCTGAAGTAATATAAAAAAATTGATTCCTGTACCTTTTCTCTAGGCTCTTCCCGTAATTGAATGTGAACAATGTTTGCTCAGTAAGTAATTAAAATATAATTTAACACGAACTAAGGAAATGTTTATTTTCTCTAAACAAATAATTGATACGTTGCATCGGAGATAGTTTCAGGCTACAAAAACTAAATATTACAGGAGAAAATGTTATAAGTGCGTACTCTGGTATAGAAAACATGACTACAAACAACACTTCTTAATAATAAAATTGATTACATCTAGATGTTGATCAAAGTTAATCAGTGGTGACATTTTGTACCAAGAAGTACGTTTGAAACGAATGCTTTTCACATGTGTTTTCTGACCATCTTTGATGAAACACTCATCATTCCTATGTGTTTTGTTTCTAGTAATGTAAAGTCTTCGTGGAAAATAATTAATAATAAATACAAAAAAAAGTTTGAACAAGTAGATACCTGAGTCGGTTTCAATACATTATTATCAACTTAACTATGGTGAAAATGAGTTGGTACGCTATACTTGTAGATAAGGTACTACATTCAATACACAGTTCCTGTCATTAATATCCGCAAAAGTACACAATAAACAACAGCATTCACGTCAATCCACATTACACATGCACGAAGCATATTAACTTAATCAGTGCTTTAGTATATTATTCATTAAAGAACTAAATGAACTTTAAAGTGTATTCTGTATCCTGTTTCCAAAGTAAACAACCAACGTTTTCCATTATTCTACACGATTTATGTCGCCAAACATAAACAAATTAGAATAGAGAAAAAAGATAATTGAAGCTCACGTAATGAGGATAAATATTTGTATTTACGTATATCTGACGGTTCACATTCAAGATCTGGCAGTAGGAAAACACTCGTGCATAGGACGTTTTTTTCACAGCGAAATTAAAAAATGTTCAAAAACCTGTACAAATAATAGGTGGACAGCGCATTAAATATTACATAACAAAATAATTAAATAATTCTATATTATGGATGTGCACCATGTAACGTCTTTCATTCATGGTCTATAAATTTTAATAATTGAGTCAAAACCAACGAAGTTTTAACTACTCACACAAAATTATCCGTGTTGAAGTTATAAGCATTGTACTTGTATTATGTGATGAAAAGCCTGATTTTGAGTTTCACACTTCCAAATTTCAAAATCCTGGAAGAATCCCTGTTACCAGTAAAAAGTAGACATCTGCATGTCTCAAACTTCGACTCAATTGCTTGGAAAACTAACCCATACTAATATTTCAAGAAGGCTAAATATAAGAATGTTTGAAACAAAAATCAATCCAGCGGCAATAGATGCAAGGCATCTGGCAAGAAAGGCAATACGTGTAGTTTAAAATAATATAACATATAGCTACTATATTCTAAGTGATCAAAGATACAGTACAGTTTCGCTTATCACTATAATATTTAGAATTAATATACTTACATTGTTATTTCCCAATATTGATTTTGAGTTTGAGTGTTTTTCACCTTGTTCTGATATTCACGCACAAAATTTAAATGTTCTTGAAAATATATTGTGACGTGAAACGAATTTTGTTGATGCTGTCTCCAAAAATGATTTGAAGCTAATAAAATTTTAATAACTTATTAGTCAAAATTGACATGTTTTATAAATTTTATCAATAAGGTTGTCTAAGCAACATATATTTGTTCTTTAACGAAATATAAGTTCTTTGTTGTCCATTGTTAAGCTATTAAATGCACTCCAGCTTGCTTCAAATGGTTTAATATACGATTGTCTGCACGATCATCAACGACGAGCAATTTGGCTACAGTACCCTCACACATGCTAAAGGTTCTTATCAAAGGTCTATGTGATAACTAATATGTAAAATCATCCTTATTTTAATAGCTAAGTCGTATTAGAATCCAATCTAGTACGTAAACAAGATTGGAAAAATAAATAAATAACGAAAAGTTTTCAGGTTCTCTGTTGCTATTTTTAACTAAACGCGATAAATTTCACAGTCTGGCTTCGTCTTTCGATAACCTTCGCGGTTGCAAATGGTGGAGAACAAATTTGATTAGTAGCTATGATGCACTTTAAAAAGATTAGAAATCGCTCTTTCAAGTTTGAAGAATAAATTACATCCATAAAACATAGGAATTTCATCTGGAAGAATCACATTTTCTATCCAAAGCGAGAGCGTTTCGTTGAAAATTACTCTTTTCTATTGAACGGTACACTGAGAAAGAGTGGAACCTCTTTCCGCTCTTATAAAATGAAATATGCCACTCTTTCGAATTTAGTGTGTAGGTTATTGTGTGTGTATCGTGTCTGCATGGATGTTCATGTGTAGAATTTTGTAGTTGTGCGTATTTTTCATTTTCATTTTAAACCGTGTAGAGCTATATCATGGTTCAGTGAAATACAAGGCTATCAGTAAATGCAATAATAAGTTAAAACACACTTGTGACTTCGATCTTGAGTTGGAAGAAAGAGTATCCCGATAAAATTTGGGTTTACTAACTACACACAATCTGGATAAGAAAAGATAATATGAGATAAAATTAATTATATGGGCGCTAATAACACTATGGCTCACGTACATCTCGCCACAACCTTGAAAATAACTGTGACTAAAAACAATCTTTTTATTACTAATAATCTGTAAATATGAATTCAAATATATGAAAGAATTTGTGTTGATATCTTGTAGTTTCTGTCAAAACTTTCAGTCAATTAAAGCACTATGAATATATGTTTATTTCAGGTCAAATTTGGTTTTGGGAATTGGGCGTGACAAATATTTGTGGGTCCGATCCCCGCGTGTAACTACGGAGCTTCTTACCTTGTTTCACTGTGGAATATTTAAAATAAATCAAAATAAAATAAAGAGAATTCATCTAGATGTGATTGATAACAAGAATGAGAAATTTAATTAATCAGTTGTGAACGATGAACGAATAAGGGACAGTAGGTCGCAATATTAAAATTTATCCACGCTTATTTTCTGGGCAAACACAATTTAAATACGCACACACTATACAATATGTTAAAAACTACCACAAAATAACTGAAATGCAATATTATCTGCAGGACTAGTATCCCCAAGTATTTGTAGAATTTAACACGCTATGATTACAGTGAATAGTTTTCACAATCATCCCAGGTCAACCTGGAAATTCCCAGTAACTTGGGTTACAAAAATCAGACATCATTTAATTTTCAGGGACACAGAGTAAAAGAAGGATGCCCCAATGGCAACTCCAAAACAGGTCCTTCAGTTAGAAATCCGGCATGCTACTTACTGATCAAGCAGCCAGTCATAAGTAAATACCAGAATAAGACAGTATATAGGTTCAAAAATGTGTTGTTCAAACTAGGAAGGCATAGATGAAGTTACTCGCACGGATTTCGCTGTTATAATTACTTTTCGGTCTCTCAATTAGGGATTGAAATCTACATGAATTGAGAACACTCCCGATTTATTTGAAAATAAGCGACCAAGATGGCGACAGCAAACACACGACCCACCATTACACACATTATCACGACCAGAAATCGTCTTCTTTATCTGCACATGCAGTCAAATCACACTGGAATTGAAAACTGAGAACTTCTGGTAACATAAAAGAAATCACTCGGTAATTGGCCATAAGAACAAATATTGATATTTCTCTGACACATTACCCGACCTGAGAATTAGATACCTAAATGTCATATATAAAATTCAAATTAATTCTCTGAAACATTACGGTATATTTCAAGGTATTTAATGGTCTTTTAATAGTGTAAGATGCCGTCGACCTTATTGATACCGACATGTGAATAAATACATGACATGAATGTAGATATGTAAATAACGGAGAGGAATATAAATAAAATTATACTAAAACTTGTGCCCAAAGTTTACTTTTACTTTTAACTTCTTATATTTTTAGTTGCATTGCTAATGAGACCACAATTGAACTATATTACTTTGATGTACTTATTTTTCAAAGATAATGTTCTATACGTATAATATAAACAGATATGACTAAACACATAGTTCGGTTAAAAGAGAGGATTTTGAAATACACACACACATATATCCTTATATTAACATTGAATTAGTATACATTGTGGAGAGTAAAGCAAGGCGACGACCTCAACAACTGTTTACACAAAATTTGTTTCTAAGTTTCCCTTTTCTCTATCACCAAACGACAGACAGAAAGAATGATGCGACAAGGCACGCATACTTTATAATACGAAACAAAGCGAGTAAAAGCCCGCGAAAGCACTTGGGTCAGTTTTATTACTGGTCATAACAAGTTGTGAGCGAGTAAATGTTTGCAAGAAAACAAATATATTTACTCTTTTTGAGGGGGGAAAGTTTCACAGAGAGTTTAAAATTTTCTTTGCATTCCTGCAGAAACGGAGCTTTCAACCAAAACTTGTCAGTCGACAGTTGCTACTACTACGCGTACCAACACTATTGCTACTTCTGCTTCTGATTCACACAAATGATTATTACGCGTGGAGAAAGGAAAAGAGAAAGGTTCGGAGGGAGACCAACCCAGACGAAAAAGACAGCTCCTGGCCATTTCTTTTTCTCTGTTGACGGTTTTTCTCGCGAAAGCTTATGATGATATAGAAAGTCAAAGTTTGCTTCTAGGGAGAAAAGAGGAAAATACAAATACGTTAATAGCAGAACAATAAAGTTTAGAATGGATATACGGTAATAATACCCAAAGGGGGAAATATCTTGGAATATGTATGACGAAACAGGAAAAGATTATGAAGGATGTTCACGTCACTAAAGAGAAATAATTTTCTTTACTTTTCTTCGATTTCTTAACGCAAATTATACAATAGTTTATACTTGAAAGGAAATAACAAGACCTGCAGTTTATGCAATTCTGACTAAAATGTAGTTATGAACAAAAAAATCCATTCTGCAGATGGAATTTGTTAATAAAACCTTGTAAAAGTATATCCACTTAAGAGGTTTATTTAATAATATTTGGGTATTAGAAATATTAATTCTGCTTTTAATACAGAAAAAAGTAGTCTTTTTTATATTACCTTTAGGATACATGAAGGCATAGCAATAGTTGTGGAATAGTGAATGTTGTATTTGCCATAACAGGTGTATTGAAATACGCCAGATTTGGAAGAGAAAAGATGTATGTTATCAAAGTATTTTTATCAATACCTATGTTTGTGTGTTTATATCTAGCTCTTACCAGTAAACCTATCGTTGCTTTAAACTGCTTTTTTGACTAAACTTGTTAGGGGAGTGGGGTACCTCAGAAAACCACCAGAAAGTATGATTAAAAGTGCTTTCGTACATAAGAACGACAAAGTGGCCAAAAGTTTGATTCATAAGTACTTATCGAAAGATGTACCGGTAAATATTTCATCCCATTTCTATTCTTCAGGCCATGACTGTGACTGAGAATTGAAACACTTTCCTTGAATGCCTTTCATCCTTATAACAGATCCTGTTTATTTTGGTATCAGCGATAAGGAATGGTTTTGTGCATACCTGCTACAGGCTAATTATTCGTATAATTAATTAGCGAAGGTTTACAATAAATCATTGAGAAGGAAACAAATAAGAAGCAACAGACCAGTATTAAATAGTTTTAAAGTAAATAAATCACTTACGGAAATGAAATTTTCGATTATCTTATTTTTGACTTACTATATTTATTCTAACAGCGTTCACCCAGTTCGTAATTGATCAAAATAAAGAAGTAGAGTGACGTCAGAAAGTATTCGTTGGAACACATCCGTTACATTTAACAAGTTAATATATTATGAAACAAGTTAATGCTGTGATTCTACTAACAAGGGTGAAGGTTAAATAAGAGGTTGGCAATACTAACAACTGCAGCGCTTAGCTACGGGAAAACCCACAGTACTTTTCTATTGTGTCGAATAAAGTTTATGTCAAGTTTGGCGCAGCCAGGTCTAGCAGTCTAACTGAATGGAAGAAATTTGAACAATCTATTTTTAAAAATGGGTAGGTAACACTCTACTATACTGCACTAATCAAGACGGTTGTGATTGCTCTGAGCTAGTCTAGATAATACCTTTCGAATGAAACTTTAAGGACCTCTTTACCACTTGTTGTCCCTGAGATTTAATTTCTGAACACGGAACAGGTATGGACGAACGCCATGAGCGTTATTATAATGTCCATTTTGCTATAGCTTCGCTACGAAGAGTCCTAAAACTAAAACTGGGCTCCAGCAATTGATAGTTAACACCTCTTTAGAATCTGTTTCTATAAAGGAAAACTAAAACATGGATACAATTTTATTGATTCTTGACAAATAGCAACATTAACTCGTATTAGTTTGTGTCACTTTTGTGTATGAAGAGAAGTGTTCATCTTTCATGAGTTAGGGTCTAGTATTTGTCTGTTAAGAACGTTTGTTTTTAATGAAAGTTGTAGCAAAGCATGAAGGGTAAGGCTTATTGCTTCTTGCATCATTTGTTGTTTTAATATCTCATCTGCAATAATTGTCTGCATTGAACACTGCAAACTAATATGCGGCTTAAATCAAGAGTGACAATTGAGGATGGTAGGGGAACTGTGTCGACATCGCTTCAACAGACTTAATGAGTTCGAAAACTCTTTAAAGAGTACATCCATCTATTAGTGTAATTAGTTTCTAGAAAGGTTATAAATCCAA